>PVJI01004666.1:0-105676 GCA_004026765.1 Micronycteris hirsuta | reverse complement strand
ATAATATCAACTAATTATATTTGTATATATGTATACAACCATATATAACCATTCTCTTAATAAATACATCTATTTTCTAAGGCCTCAAATGAGGTTACAGATGAACTAAGTCTAAACTCATGTATACTACTAAGTGTTAGGCTTATCAGAATATGAATTATGGATTTTTTAAATTTAATTTTATTGTTTATGCTATTATAGTTGTTCCTGCTTTTACTCCCTTTTCCTACTTCCTCCGGCCCCCCCTTCTTCCCTCTCCAAGTCTATGAGTTGAATTATGGATTATTTTTTACTTTCCTGTTTATTTAACTTTCAATTTTAACACTGAGCTTTACTGCTTTTACATTCAGGGGAAAAAAACCCACTTAAAAACCAAATAGAAAAAAATCTCTGCAGAGCATGACTGTATCATTCTATTCACTGCACAGTTTATAAATCATGTCAAATTGTCAGCTTCCTCATTTGTAAATTAAGGGAATTAGACTAGATATCCTCCAAGGTATCCCCCAGGTCTAAACAACTCTTAAGTCTATGAACCATATAGCTGATACCTAATAAATAATGATCAAAACAATGGATCACGTGCATTGTAAATTAATATAGTGTCATGATATAATAATGAAAGCATGGCCTTAGCATTAAAAAATCTTGGCTAATACCCTGGTTGGGTATTGTTTTCCTCATTTGTAAAGTAGGAATAATTACCCTTCTCTCAAAGGATTGGAAAGGGGGTTGAATTATGATAACGAATCTGAAGGCCTTCGCATGTTGCCTGGCATGGAGTACATGCTTGATAAATGATAGTTTTCTCAATGACCCAAGACTCGATCGGGGTATTTTCTTGGTCGCACTGGACCACCGTTTGCAGTCCCTGGGTCTAAACTCTCATTTGGAATGCTGCAGATAGAAGTATTGTGTGACCTTTGTGAGGACGAAGCCATTTCAGCTTTGAGAAGTTGAAACAAGGGTTCAGGGTTCTCTAGACTCTGCTGAGAGAACCAGGCCACACAGGGAGTCGGAGCAGGGCATGAAGGAGAAGCCTGAATGTATGTTTTCCCTTTGTGCCTGCTTGCTCACCTGTCCCCCAAACTTTCTTCCTCCTCCCCTCCCTTCCTTCAGAAAACATTTAACAGTACAGATTATGTGGCAGTCTCCATGCTTGGCATCGGAGTTTTAATATTCAGTAAGATATTGGGTCTGATCTGAATGAGCTTGTGGTCTGGTGGGAGACGCAGATGATAGCAAAAATCACAAACCCACGTGGTCAGCCCTGCACACAGGATAGAAGGTTGGTGCAAAAGAGGGAGAATTCAATTCTGTTTGTAATGGGCTAAAGGACATGGTGAGAGAAGACTTTTCAAAGGTAATTTTTTTTTTCTGGCAAAAGCAGATTTTTCTCCAGCAGGCAGGGAGTGTCTGGGGTAGGAAGGGAAGCACCTGTCAGGAACAACACATGGAGATGTAATAGCGTGGCTCCTCCATTAGGGAACCCCATGGAACTGCGCTTGCCAAAGAGAAGTGTGTAAGGGAAGGAGAGAAGGGAAATGAAGCTTACGACCAGATCTTGAAGGGCGTGGACCATGTTTAAGAATTATAAACAGCAACTCAGGACCAGAAAAACAAAAAACCCATTTAAGAAATGAAAATAGACCTGAATAGACATTTCTCCAAAGAAGACATACATATGGCCAGCAAACATGAAAAGGAGCTCTGTTTTGCTAATCACCAGGATGCGGCCAATATAAAATAATAATGATAATAATGATGATGATAATGTTTTGCTGAGGATGTGGAAAAATTGGAATCCTTGTGCAGCCACTATAGAGAACTGTGTAGCAATTTCTCAAGAAATTAAAAATAGAATTTCCATATGATCCAGCAATCCCACTTCTTGGTATTTACCCAAAGAATTGAAAGCAGGATTTTTTTTTTTATTGTGACCCAATGACATTTTTTTTCCATTGTCTTTTAGAGAAGGGAGAGAGAGAACATTGAGGGCGGCAACATTGATCAGTTGCCTCCCGTATACACCAGGACTGGGGCACCCAGGGAACAAACCCACAACCTAGGTCTGTACCTTCACCGGGTCCAACCAGCAACCTTTCAGTTACAGGACGTTGCTCCAAACAGCTGAGCCACACTGGCTAGGGCAACAGCAGGTCTTGAAGAGGTGTTTGTATACCTATGGTATTAGCAGTGTTATTCATAATAGCCAAGTATAGAAGCAACCCAGATGTCCACTGATGGATGAATGGCCAAGAAAAATGTGGTAAATACATACAACGGAATATTATTCAGTCTTAAAGGGAAGGAACTGCTGTCACATGCTACAACATTGATAAATCTTGAGGACATTATGCTAGGTGAAATAAACCAGTCACAAGAGGACAGAATACAGTGCATGATTCCACCTGTGCAGTATCTAAAGTTGTCAAACTCATAGAAACAGAGTAAAATGGAGGGTAGGGGAAATGGGGAGTGGTTTCATGGATGCAGAGTTTCTGTTTTGCAAGATGAGAAAGTTCCAAATAACCGTTTCCCAACTGTGTGCATTAGTTACCACCAATGTGCTGTACCCTTAAAAATGGTCAAGATGGTGAATTTCATGCTATGTATTTTTTTTTAACCACAATAAAAAAGGAATCGAAGGCAGTGGGCGTTTGAAGCTGGGAGGGACATGGCCACACCTGCATTTTATTTTATTTTATTTTATTTTATTTTATTTATTTTCTATCTTATATTTTTCCCATGTAGGGTGTTTGTTCATAGGAAAGGCATGAGTTCTGTGCCCCTCGACACAATGGCCCCAAATTCCTGTTGGGTATGCTGTGAACTGAGGAGCCATCTCTGCAGGCCCCCTGCCCCGAGCACACCCCCACACCTGCCTTTTAGACAGCAGCCTCAGCGTTTCATGTATCGGCGCTGGGACAGACTGGAGCTGCCCAGAGCAGCCGGAGGGCCTGCGAGCATCTGACCTGGGTCGATGTGGGTGTGACAGGAAGGAGATGCACCAGCGCCAAGGAGTGCAGGCGTGGCTCTTTATTCCCGAGGTGTGTAACTGTGGACAGCGTCCCCCTGGACAACTCTTGTCATTTTCCAGTTTGGTATGTGGTTAATACTGCCCAGAGAGATCACTTGATTCAAGAGGACTCCCGGACAGGAATTCGCATTGATGGCTTGTGCCTGTTACCCTGTAGGACTCTGGGGCTTCTCTGCCCCTCCTTTTCTCCCTCCCACTCTGTTATTTATTTTTTTCTTCTTTCTTCTTCTTTTTAAAACAGTAGCACTGATTCCCTTGAATACTGTCATTCATATTTGAAGTTGCAATTCTTCTAAAGGCAATTAGAGAAAGTCCTGACTCAGGGAATATCTCTAGAAATTCAGTAACTTTCTATTTATCTTTCTTTTATCTCCATTCCATGGAATTTCCCAGCAATGATATCACTCTCCAGCAATGCATCCTGGGCGAAACCTTTTTGAATCTCCACGTTCGAGAAAAACCATTGTAGTGAATGCTTTCTTTTATATAAACGCCATTACCATGTGCCTTCTGGACGGTGTGTCATAAGTGCGTGCAAAGGACAGGGCTGCCCTGAAGTGCAGGTGCTGGGGTAAGATAGGGTACTTTCAAGTGAGGGGCTCTGTCAGGCATACCATGCTCTCAGCACAATTCAGATTTTGACTCAACAAAATAACAGTTCTGTTACAGGTTGCACAGTGGGGGTCCCTCAATTGGGGGAAGGAGGAAATGGATTATACGAAACTTAAGGTACACTACATAACCATGGCAAGTTAATAGCTGTGCTGTCACCCCAGGCTAAAAGATACGGGACTTTGGGAACATTCAGGGACTCGTGACATAGCTGGGGGAGCTTATATAGTGCCTGAACAAGAGGTAGGAGCTGCATCCCCCTGCATCACAGGAACTCTTGCCCTGACTAAAGATGGCAGCCAAAAGAAGGTAAAAGATATGGAGGAACTAACAAAAGTAGCTCATCATAGGAGGGGCCACATATGAGGTCATGTAGGAAGTTCCAGACCAAGCATTTAAAATAAGGGGGGTCTGAAAGAGAAGAGGATTCTGCCATGAGGCTGGTGTAGTAAGGAAGAAGCAGATTCCGCCATGCAGACGGTTGTAGTGAGGGTTTAGACATGCAGTCTGTAGTGGAGTAGAAGCCATTCAGGCTGAGAGAGGAGGAAGAGGCCATGCAGGAGGAAAGGGTGTAAGGAGAGAGAGCTTATGGAGCTGTGTGGGCCCCAGCAGAGCTGATGGAACTACGCAGGGACCTGCCTAACCAAGCACAGATTCGCGGGAGGTGCTGGGAGCCACACTGGGACTGTTGTGCTGTGGGCTTATTCTATGAAGGAGTACAGAGAAGTCACTCTCTGGGGACGTGTCTCCCTAGACTCCACCATGATCCATTGTAACACGGCACGTGTTTCCCTGAACCACTACATGGGGGCTGAGAACAATGACCCCAGATGCTGAAGGAGAGAGCTGCTGCGAGAGGATGGAGACTCTGACACCCACCAGAGGCTGCACCTTCCAGAGGGGACGGGTCCTGTTTGCACAGCCGGCTTAAGCACAGATAAGGAAATGGGGAATTTCTGGGCATGGTTCTGGCTTGTAGTCGGGAGGGGAGCAAGGGAAGTGAGTAAGAGATTTCCTTACTATCGGTCATTTAAAAAAGAAACAAAAAAGGAAACAGTATGTTTTTCAGAAAGACTTGGAAGTGATACCAAAAGGCGAAATTTGATGGTGCATACACAAAAGGAATTTCCATGAAGAAATCAGAGATTGTGGTATAAAAGTTCTTTCAAGAGCCACCAGCAAGGTGTGTTTTACCTTTAGTTGACACTTCTACATAGCCAAGGTGGAAGGACATGCCAGAGACAACAGAAAGCCATTTCCTGGGGTGGTGGGGGAGGGAAGGAGTGGCAAAGGAGAAAAGCAATTTTTGAATTTCTTATTTTGTTAAATGCATTACAGAAATATTAGTAAGCTAATAAAGGTCCATATCTATGAGCCTATATAGGCTTTATTCGGATAACATTTCTTTGATGTTCTCTTCTGCAGCGGTATTCTGGCCTGTAGAAATTAACCCCTGCACTTCACCTGTCAGAGTGCTCCAGCCCTGCCTCAGAGGAGCTGCTGGCCTGGGTTCAGAGGAAGGAGCAGCGCCGGGCGTTCTTCAGCCCGACTGGAGAGCTGGTGTGGAACAAGGTAGGAGTCAATAACTGGGCAAGACCACATGCAAGAGATGTTGCAAGGCAGTATGGGATCAGGGTGCGACTGGAAGGAGTCCCTCCTCTGAATTTCCAGAGCACTGTATCTGTCTCTAGGGCCCCTTCCTCCTTCTTTGCGATGTTGCTGCAGTTCTCTCTTTTCCCACTATTAGAGCGTGAACAACTCAAGGGCAGGCTCCAGGTCTGGTGCATGTTTGATCTTCCACACACGGGCTTGCCTAGGATTGCTGCAAGCAAACATTTGTTGTTTGAATAAAATGAGGGGCCCAGAGAATACGTTTGGGTGTAAAGAGGATGGGGGAGGGGGAGGGTTTGTGTGAAGATTCTCACGTCAGACAAAAATAGAATGAAAACAAACAATAACTGTCTGAAGCAGACATTGTTTTTTACCTCTGTAGCGTCCATGTATCCTTCTCATGGGGGAATGCCTCAATTTTTTTTTTGGACTGCTGCTGCTCCCCTGTTGTATGTCCTTGGCGGATTGGGGTCGAGGTAGCCTGCCCCTCCGTGGCCCAGACCCATCACACTTCCATGGAGACGGGACTCAGGCAGAACAAGGACAAAAGAGGCCAGTAATTATCCCCCTGACGACCTGTCCACCGAACCACACCAGTCAGGGCATATATTTCCTTGACTTTATTCAGAATGAATTTTATTACATTTGTTAAGTATTTGTTTTTTCTTAATGTGGATGTCCTTCAATGTCTTCTGTGTACTTATGTACAAACATTTTAGTGTTTTCTTATCTTTTTGTGGGCTCTTTATATAAAGTGATAGTAATCTATTATATTTGTCGGAAACATCTTTCTGGTGGTTTGGATTTTTACAAATATTCATTCCTACATTGGAAACATAAAGAAACATTAAGAGAATGAATGATATATGAAACACTTTGAACCTACATCCAGCTTTTTCAGATAATATTTTGCCACAATTTCAGAAATTTTTCAAAAAGAAAAAACTACAAATTACAAAAATATATATAATCTTCATGATACTGATTTTTTTTTTAATTTGAAATTTGTTGAGACTGACTTTGTGACCTTTGTGTTGTTAGGTTTTATAATTGTTTCGTGTGTTTGTGAAGTGAAGAAGCATTCTCTGTTTGCCACTTGCAGGGTTCTCTGTATCCCTACTAAGTTAAAGTTTTATTTTATAAATATTCTATATCTTTCCTAAGTTTTTTGTCTTCTCGGTCTAATAGTTTCTGATAACTGTGTCAAAAAATTTCCCACCGCAAGTGTGGATTTGTATTTCCTTGTTTGTCATTCTGTTTTTACTTCACATATATTTTTTGCTTTATTTGTCATGTAACTTTATATGTTTTATAACAATGTTGTTGTAGACACAAATTTGTGATGGTACATAATTTTTTCCCTCTTGATTATTATGTAGCATGCCTTGTTATCCATGTTTTTTGCTTCACTTTCTATTTTGTCTAGTTTAATAACTACTGTACTGGCTTTTTTCTCCTACTATTTCCTCTTTTATATTTGCCTTCTATCCCTCTTTTTAAACACTCCCTCTCTGATTTTTTTTTCTTTCAAATTTTATATGGTTTTGTTTTAGGCATAATTTGCTGGTTTTTCACCTTGGCTGCACATTGAAAATCACCTGGGAAGTTTTTAAAACTCCCTGCCACTCCCTTCCCTGCACTTTGCTCACCCACACGGAGAAGTTGGGGTGGGAGTACCTGGGGCCTGAGCACAGTATTCTTTTTTCCATTGTGGCAGGAAAACACATAACATAAAGTTTACCACCTTCAACATTGTTAAGTATATTTCAGTGTATTGGGTGTATTCATATTGCTGTGTATCGGATCTCCACTTTGTTTATGCCAGGCCTATACTGATGAGTACTATATCAACCCCAGTCTGTAGGTGACTAAAAATTCTTGGTCTTATTCTTTGTTATTTGAAGACAGTTTCATTTTTATGTCCACATTGCGAAAGTGTAGCAGGGTAGAGATCTATTTTCCCTCAGTATCCCGAAGACATCACTGTACTGGCTGCTTTGTGGCATCTCATATTTCTGAATATGAGAAAGACTGTGGCCTAATTGCACATAATCTTTCTTTTATCTGTGATAGCATTTAATATTTTCTTGATGTTTTGAACTCACCCTGTAATGATTTTATTTTTTTATCCTTGTGGTATGTACAACACACTCTTTCTTAGAAATAACTATAATAGACATTTTATTTATTTGTACTTAAACTTATAAACCAACCAGCCAAACTGGTACTATTATTATCATGATACAGCAAAATACAAAACACCTTTTACAAATGTTCGGGTAATTAACAAATTAGGGGTTATGGTAAAACAGCAAAAGGGTGGAGGAAATCATTGAAGCTCCTTATAGCTTAACCTGTCACTTGCACTGAGGTTTTTTAAAAACCTGCTAGCACTTTATATACTAATCTTTAATCCAATAATTCTTATATTTTATGGTGTATATTTGTACTATGATTTTTAATTAAATTTTTCAACTACAGTTTAAATTCAATATTAGTTTGAATTAGTTTCAGGTATACAACGTAGTGGTTAGGTAATCATATACTTTCCCAAGTGTTCCCCCTGATTATTTCCAGCACCCAACCGGTACCACACATCACTATCACAATATTATTGACTGTATTTCCTGTGCTGTACTTTACATCCCCGAGACTGTTTTGTAATTATCAATTGAACTGAAGTTTTTAACAAGTTTCCCAGTCTCAAAAATGTGGATGTTCCTTCATCACACATCTTTGTATTTGTGCTTGAGGTTAAGATTCTAGGTCCTAGAGTTATCCCCAATAGTGTTATATCTAGTTATCTGTAGCCAGAGTCATCTTTTATAAGTAGTCGATAGCAGCAAGGCTATAAAAACCCCTTTGATTAGACTCCAGTCGTACACTACCCCCACCCCACCCCTGCAAATTGACACAATAGGTATAATGAGAAGCAGAACATCAAGGCAGGGGATACACAGAAAGATCCTAGGAGAGGTAACACAGCTACTGCCCAAACTGAGATTGAATATACCTTTCATCACACATGATCAGGCTGTATGTGCATGGAGTAATCTGGGGATAAATCCACGGTTTGCTGGGAACTGCGATACGTGGGGGTTTGCTGTGTTCCTTCATAGCTTTCCCCAGCAGTTTCCGAGGTGGCCTCCAAATCACCGATAGGACGATTTTGTTGAAGCTGGATCTGGGGCTGCAAGGATTTCTTTCCATAACTTAGAACTGATTGCTCCAGGCCTGGTTGTTCCAAGTCTGGTTACTCCAGGCATGCCGGCACCAGGCCTGACTGTTCCGGAATGATAGTTCCAGGATGGGCTGTTCCAGGGATGGTTGCTGCCAGATGGGTTATTGTAGGTCTGGTTCCACCACGTTGAAGGCATTCGCCAGGCTTCCCTCTGTAGTTGCTGAGCCCTGAGTCATACGGTCGCTATTCTTTGGCCAGTTGTGTTTCTGCTACCACTTCCCTTTCATTCTCTGGTTCTGGAACTAGGTCTGAATTTGTTGGAGGGTCCTTGCATCTGCTGCAGGCTGAAATATTTCTGTCTCTGAAATCTCATTGAGTCCAATGAACTAGGTCTGCGAGTCAATGGTTCTGATCCTCTGTTTCTTGACATGGATCTTCTCTTCCTTCTTCACTCTACTGTTCTCCAGGGTATTATCACGCAGGGACTGGTGGAAGACTCTGGGCTCCTCTGAGCAGGCAGATCCATGGAGGAAGGAGGAGGAGAGACAGCCTCCGTGGGGAGTGTCTCAGCAGGTGCTATTTGCAAAAATGCATAATTTTCTTCAGGCCCATGATTCTCAGGCACGGGTGAAGCTTCCCTAGAATTAGATACCACTGGGCATTATAGGATTTGAGGAGAAGATGGATCCACAAATATATTGCTTTGCAGTAGTAACAGGTGCCAAACAGCCCAATCTAGCAAAAAGCTGTGCAACATAGTTTTGACATGAGAATTCATCTCTTTCTCTTCTCTTCATTTTCTTCTTCTGGAATCCTCAAAATCAATAATACTTCTTAATTCTTCTCTCATATTCTTTCTTTTGTTTAGGGCCATAAACTGAGTGAATTCCTCTCTTCCAATTCAACAATCCTTTCTTACAATATTTCTGGCCTTCATTTGTTCAGTTGATTTCTTTATTTTAATGTCTATACTTTTTATTTCTATTTGTTTTTCTTTCGGATGCACCTGCTTCATTATTGATTTTTTGCTTCATACTTCCTTTTTCTTTTTTAATGAAAAGGTTATCTTCATTTATCTCTTTGAGCATCATCAGCATACTTATTTTCAATTTCTTGTCAAACAGTTCTGTAAAATTTTTTTATCTAGAGTGAACTCATGTTCCAACTGGGGAAGCGAGGTTAATCTCTTTCATTTATTTTAATACTATTTCTGTTATTTTTTAGATTTTTTTTATTTATTTATTTTTAGAGAGAGGGGAAGGGAGGGAGACAGAGAGGGAGAGAAACAGCAATGTATGGTTGCCTCTCACATGGCCCTCACGGGGACCTGGCCTGCAACCCAGGCATGTGCCCTGACTGGAAATCAAACTGGGACCCTTTGGTTCCCAGCCCGCGCTCAATCTATTTCTGTTATTTTTAAAAAGATTTTATTTATTTATTGGCAGAGAGAGGGGAAGGGAGAGAGAAAGAGAAAACCATTGGTGTGAGAGATACACATTTATCGGCTGCCTCTCACATGCCCCCAGCCGGGACCCAGCCCTCAACCCAGGTACGTGTCCCTACCGGGAATCGAACAAGTGACCTTTCTGTTTACAGGCTGGCACTCAATCCACTGAGCCACACCAGCCAAGGCTATTTTTGTTATTTTAATGTGGGTTTGGGATTTTGTTTTGCAGGGGGGTCATTTTTAGTAGGAAGGTTTTTAGTTTTGGATTTATTTCCCTTTCCCCTACATTCACACCTTCCTATTTGACAATATTGTTTATGCCACGTAGTACTCTGGGCCCCTTGTTCAGAACAGCCTGCACAGTAGTAGTTTGATATTCCTGATTTACTGTGATATTGTAGAGATGACAGAGACCTTCACTACATGAGGCTGTGTGAATTCCTACTTCCCAACATCTGCAGCTTCCTATGAATCCGTAGTTCTAAGCCAACTTTAAGTGAGCCAACTTTTTTTTTCAGTCTCATATGACTGGAAGAGGGAACTCCTGCCCTAGTCCTTGTTTGTATAGTTCTCTGTGTGATGCTGTGCACGGTTAGTGTTTTATGTTGGTGTTTATACTTAAGCTTTTTGAATCCAATTAAGTCATATTGATTTCCCCTTTATAGATCTTATTTATTATTGCTCTGTGTTTGAACCAGGTACAGAGACTGGAGGTGGGAGGGACATTTCATCTGAACTGAAGCTGCTGCACTTGACCAGACAACAGTTGTTTCATTCTGCTTATGTTTCTTATGCAAAAGTCTGAGACGTGTGTGATCAGATATCACCTCGTTGATCTTCTGATTCCTCTTCATTCTTCCAACCCTAAAGAACTCTCTCCTCCAGACACTGGGTAAATATTTGCTTTTTCTGCTTTTTCAGAAGATCTCACTATTTTATTTTCATTTTTAGTTTTTACATTTTCCTTAGGATACATTTTATTATAAAATATGAGATAAACAAAAAAATTAATTCTGAGCTATGTCTTTTATTTTATTAATTTACCTAGCTAGTCATCTGCCAATAGCATTTTGTCTTAATTATTACAGATGTCATATGTCTTAATATGAGGTAGAACCAGTCCCACTGCATTATTTTTTATTAAATATTTTTAAAATTGAATTCTACTTGATATACAATATTATGTTAGATTCAGGTGTACAACATAGTATGATGTTTTTATACATTATGAAATGCTCACCGCAAAAGTCTAATTACCATTGTCAGCATACACAGTTACTAAAATATTATCGACCACATTCCCCATGCTGTGCGTTATATCCCCCTGACTTATTTATAGCCTTTCCTTTTTCAAAATGTGTTTTACTATTTAGTTTTTATTAATAAACTTTACTTCATTTTTCTCATTTAAAAATCACATTGGAATTTTTGTTAGTATTTGCATTGAACTGATATATTAATTTGAGGAAAATGTATAGGAATATGGCATGCATTAATATGTCATTTAAAGATTTTCCCATTAATAAGTTTTTGATCTTCTTATTGTAGGTCGCATTCATGTTTATGTATTCTAGCTTTTTAATGCTTTTTTTCACTTTTCCATTATTTCAAAAAAATTACTTATAGCCCATAGGACAGCTCTATCTTTTTAGTACTTTATAAGTGGGCTGGAATTAACATCTATTTTTTCTTGTTAGTGAAAGCATTTAAGGGTATGAATGTACCTCTTTGATTCTGAAGGAATTCCTTACCCTTTTCAAAACACTAGGTTCTAGTTTTACTTGATATTACATTAAGTTTTAACTTCTAATTATAAAAGCAATAACCCTTACTTACAGGGAATTATAAAAGCCCAAGAAAGAAGGGGAAATTCCAATTTGGAGGATGGTGAGCAGGCTGCTTTCTGGATGCCTTTTTTTAAAATGTGCCTCAACAAACTTTTGACAGGTGGAGTGAGGGTGAGAGGAAAGATCTCAGAGCATTCCAAAGGTGGGGGGTGGAATGAAAATGAAAACACTCAGCATGGTTCATGGGATATTACTGGGTACATAGGATAAAGATGGAAACAGATAAGGCCAGAGTGAGTTGGGATGCGATTTTGAAGGTCATGACTGTTAGGCTAAAGAACTTGGCATTTATATTCTGCAGGAAGTGAAAATCCAAGTTTTACATTTGTCCTTAAAAATCTCAACTTCAGAAACAGCACAGAGAAGCACAAATGTTACATTTGAGACTCACTGTTTGTTCATTTCCTGTGAGGCATTTTTGAATATAAAATGGGAGGAAAGACTCATATTTAAGTTCCTTCCTGATTTTTTTTCCCAATGGGAAAAGGGAAAGTTGAACATTTATCTTCTACCATTGAACACAAGCAAAATTCCACATCCATACCCAGCTGTAAAACACAGTCACAGAAGCAGGCCTGTACCTATAAACACAGAAAAAACTGTATATTGCTAGAAGAGTAAACTTACAATCAGTAAAGATTCTTTGTAATGTTATCTAAAATCTGAGAAGTCCGAGTTTTGATTGTTTGTCCAGTAAGTTGAAAGTACTTTTTTTTTTAATCTTAGGTTTCGTTTTTCTTGGTATAAGGCCCACTCTGTTGCCAGTGGCGAGTCAGAAATGTCTGACGTAGTTCATGTGCGGTCATCTGTGCTCATGTCTTCTCTTCCTTGGGCTGCCAGGCCTGTTTCTTATGCACGTACTTACTTCACAAAGCCCAACAAAGTGTTCCTATATTAAATGTTTGCTGAATTATATAAAAAGATTTCAACACTCTTTCAAAAATGTGAGATGAGCCCTGGCTGATGTGGCTCAGTGGATTGAGCGTGGGCTGCAAATGAAAGAGTCGCCGGTTTGATTCCCAGTCAAGGCACATGCCTGGGTTGCCCGCCAGGTCCCCGGTGGGGGCATGTGAGAGGCAACCACACATTGATGTTTCTCTCTCTCTCTCCCTTTCTTCCCTTCTGTCTAAAAATAAATAAAATCAAAAAAAAAAAAGTGAGACGACAAATAGCATTTTGTGATGTGCATATTTGTATGAACTTTAAGCTGGTTGTTAGACTTATAAGGCCAAAAGTAACCCAGAGGTTTCCTTATCCCTTGTCCTTGACTGGGAAGAACTGCTCAATAAAAGCTATTAGCTGAAGAGGAAAAGTTCTGGTAAAGATATTTTTTCAAAATAAAAATAAAAACTTTTACTGACAGAAAGTGATTATCACTAACCTGAAAGACCAAATTACACAGGAAATAGTGATATCCATCTTCGGGGGGTAAAATTGAATAACAGAAGCAGGATTGCTAAGCTCCCTCCCCAAAACCCTAAAAAAATGAAAAATAAGTTGGCCAGTAAATAATTTACCAGCAGTGTGCAAACCAAGGAAGGCTATACATTTTGTAGAATGTCACCCTGCGTAAGAAGGTTTAAGGAATCTTCTCACTTTTCAGTTCTACCTCACCCTCCATCAGAGTACTCTGGCCACCAGAGTACTTCTCAGAGGTGCTCTAAGTATTTCTGTAAAAGTGTCTCATGTCCATACACATGGTTATTAAATCAAGAGAGCATGACAAGTTAGGAAGGAAGGATCCTTCATAAACGTTGTCATTGACACAAGCCCAAAGAGAAGAAATAACCCTTGTTCTAGGTATGTTTTTGCAGGAGGTGAGTTGGTGGTGTTCTGAACTAATGAAACAGAGGGAACTCTTGGAACTCTTCCTCTCTGGGGATCCTGGACATTCTTCACCTTTCCATCACTGCTATATATCCCCTAAACTACCTAGCAGTACTGGATTAGAGAGTGTTGTAAGATATGCCTCTTAAAGTAGATTGGTGGTGGTCAGGGTCTGGGGGCGGGGCATATGGTGAGATATCGGTCAAAGGGTACAGACTTCCTGTTATAAGGCGAGTAACTTCTGGGGTCTGATGTACAGCATGGTGACAAGTCAACAATACTCTGTTGTATACTTGCAAGTTGCTAAGAGTAGATCTTAAATGTTCTCACCACCTACACAAAATGGATGCCACATCACCCCTAAATACTTCCCTGTGTTTCCCTGGAGATAAGAATACTCTCCTACAGCCCTGGCTGGTGTAGCTCAGTGGATTGAGCGCGGGCTGGGAACCAGAGGGTCCCGGTTCGATTCCCAGTCAGGGCACATGCCTGGGTTGCGGGCCAGGTCCCCAATGAGGGCCATGTGAGAGGCAACCATACATTGCTGTTTCTCTCCCTCTTTCTCCCTCCCTTCCCCTCTCTCTAAAAATAAATAAATAAAATCTTAAAAAAAAAAAAAAAGAATACTCTCCTACATAACCGTAAAATGGTAGCCAGAATCCAGAAGTGAATGTTGATACACTACTACCATCTAATAATAAGTAGTTCCCTGTCAAGTGTGACCAGTTCCGTTAATTCCATTATAGCAGAAGCATCTGATTCCGTATCAGGCATACAGTTAGCTGTCGTGTCTCTTTCGTCTCCTAGATATTGGAACATGTGTTCAGCCTTTTCTTGATCTCGTGGGCTTGGCACTCTGGAGAAGTGTAGGCCCCTTATGTTGCAGAATGACCCTCAATTTGGGTTTAATTGAGGTTTTCTCATGATTAAATTTAAGTTTATTATGAATCTTTGGCAAGAAAAAAACCAGAACTATTGCTGACTGGGTTCTGTGCTTTACATCCTACCAGGTGGTGCTTGGTTTAAATTCGTCACATTACTAATGATGTTCCCATTGATCATTTGATTAAGGTGGTGTCTGCCAAACTTCTTTTTTTAAAAAGCTTTTTTATCCTCACTCAAGGGCATTTTCTCATTGCTTTTTTTAGAGAAAGAAGAAGGGAGAGAAACATCGACACAAGAGAGAGAAGCATCAATTGGTTGCCTCTTGTATGTGCCCAGACTGGGGATTGAACCTGCAAAACAGATATGTGCCCTGACCAGGAATTGAACCTGCAACCTTTGGGTTACCGGACAATGCTCCAACCAGACTTCTTTATTATAAAATTATTTTTGCCCCCTTTGTAATTGATAAATATTTTGTGGGGATGTGCTTTAGAAGTATGAAAATAGCCTATTTCTGATTAAGCTTTCCATCCATTCATTCATTCATTTAAGTATAGACTCATGATTCTTCTTTTATTCACTGGATTATAATCTACTGTTATAATCATTTATGTTGTTGATCAAATTGTCTTCGATTTGGCAACTGGAAGCCTATTAAAGTTGGCTTCCGTGTCCTTTTTACATGTTTCTTTTATTCCTTGGACACCTTTGTTTTATGATACAACAAAATATTTTGGGCTTACCTTGTACTTTTCTTGCATTTCGCCAAAGAAACCTGATTCCCTTTAGTGGGAAATGGTTATTTTGAGGCCAAAACCTGCGTGTTAGATGTATTGTATTCATTGCTATTGGGATGTCGCTGCCCAGTAGACAACATAATGCACATACATACAGGCAGAAGTTCACATCTAGAATTCTTTCTAGACTTAGACCTATGTAGTATATTGAAAGCCATGCATTCAAAATTTTACCAGTCCACATCTAACTCCAATGCAATGCTTTTTCATATTGTTCTCCAATAGATAATTTAAAGCTCTCATTATCTTTAAATCATTTGTGTATTTGATCAATTTCCTGTGTGTAGCTGTAGTGGGTTGAATGGTGGTCCCCCAAAAGATATGTCCACACCCTAACCCCTGGAATCTGTGAATGTGACTTTATTTGGAAAAGGGGGCTCTGCAGATGTAATTACATTACAGTTCTAAAGATGAGCTCATCTTTGATTATCTGGGTGGGCCCTAAATCCAGTGACAGGTGTCCTCATAAAAAAAAGATACACGCACAAGGGAGAGACACAAGAAGAAGAGGGGAAGGGCACCTAAAGACAGAGGCAGAGATGGGCGTTCTGCAGCCCAAGACAAGGAAGGCCTAAAGCCACCTGAATCTGGAAGGCAGAGCAAGGAAGGATTCTGCCCTGAGCCTTCAGAGGTAGCGCAGCCCTGCAGACACCTTGTTTCCAACTTCTGCCTTTCAGGTCTGAGAGAAGAGATCTCTGTTGTTTTAAGCCACCATAACTGCAGTAATTGTTTACAGCAGCCTTAGGAAGCTCACACCTCCGGGGCCAGCGCGCTTCTTTCTTTGCTCCAGCGCTGACTCCCCATTGTGGACCCCGTTCCACCTTCCTAATGGATGTCCTTCTCACCGCACATGGGCTCCAACATGCCAGACTCGCCATGCCACCCTCTGTGTGGATGCCCTTCTTACACTGTTGCCAGATGAAATACAGGGTGTCCAATTATATTTGAACTTCAGATAAACTACAAATAATTCTTGTAAGATTTGAGACATATTTGTACTAAAATGTTATGCATTGTTTAATTGATATTTAAATGTCACTATGTCATGTTTTGTTTTGTTGGCTTCTTGGGAGCTAAATCTGGCAACCCCACCCCCTCACCCTGCTTTGGCTAGGACCTCCACCCCACCACACCAAGCCACTTCTCCATGGTATGGCCTCTGCACTCCACCGGCGCTCTGGCACTCACACCAGGCTGCCTCTCTGACAGGCACCCCTTTCTCTCTGCTCAGCGGGCCATCATGGCTCCCTATTCCACCCGCACTACCATAGACACGTACCTCCCAAATGGCTTTAAACCTGAATTGTTTAGGAGAAGAAGAGAAAGGAAGGAAAGGGAATGGGAGAGAAAGAGGAAAGAAATCAGATTATACTTTTAAGTGTGGTTTATATTTTCCCTATAATATGGTTTTTAGGTGAAGAAATGCCCATATCAGTCAGGATTCTCTAGAGCAGCAGAACAAATAGGATATAAATAGATACAGATGTACGGATATGAGGAGATTTATTACCAGGAATTGGCTCACGCGGTATGGGGGCCAAGTAGTCCCACAATCTGCACTCCACAAGCTGGGGATTTCTGGGTAAAAACTCATAAGCACCGAACTCTGAATTTCCCACCTTTTCTCACCAGTCATTGTCTTGCCTCAACCAATCCTTGCATTTAAAAATAAGGTGGATTGTGAGATTTAAAACAGATCTATTACATCTCTTAAGTACTATGAAAAAATTAATAATGCCACTCCTGGTTATTTTTTCTGCCAAGTTCCGTTGCTTTCCTTTTGAGTCTACCCCAGAGCATCTCTACCAGCATCACAGGCCGGCCACCCCTCAGGGTCATGGCCTTTCTTCTGTTCTCTCCAGACTGGTGCTGCACCGCTGTTCCTGTGCCAGGCACGGGGCGGAGCCAGGAACCCGGCCCCCTCCTCCCTGTCCACTTCCTGTCACTGCCTCAGGTGTTTTTATCTTCGTACCATAGACTTGTTGCTCGTGTTCTTTTCCCTTTGTCTCCCTGCTGTTTCCTGCCCTTCACACACAGAAGTGTGAGCCTGGACAGAGCATTCTCTTTAGGCTGAAGCACTAGGAAGACACTTCGTGGCCTTTTAATTACCTAGTTAGCTCTTTTGATTTATCTGTATAACTTTGATAAAGTTGCTGGGCAAAAATCAAAACTCACGCAGAGTTTTGACTTAAAATAATAACTAAATTAGTAAGTCTAATTTAGGAAAGCAGCTCGATTCACGTCATCCAGTCAAGCCATAACACACTCTTTTTAGATTTTATAGTCATAGGAAGCAATATATGACAAGGGCTAACATGCAGTAAAGCTGCTATCAGACTGTGAGAAAAGCCCCATATATCAGTAGTTACCCTGTAACTATGCCAACCTAATAAATTCAGATGCCTTTTTTTTTTTTAAATTTATTTTTAGAGAGGGGGAAGGGAGGGAGACAGAGAGGGAGGGAAACAGCAATGTATGGTTGCCTCTCACATGGCCCTCACGGGGACCTGGCCTGCAACCTAGGCATGTGCCCTGACTGGGAATCGAACCGGGACCGTTTGGTTCCCAGCCCGCGCTCAATCCACTGAGCTACACCAGCCAGGGCTCAGATGCCTTTTATATGTGGGAATATTTTCCCACCTCACCCCGACTGGTGTGGCTCAGTTGGTCCAGCGTCAATCATCCTGCAAAGTGAAAGGTCAGCGGTTTACTTGCTGGTCAGTGCGCATGCCTGGGTTGCAGGTTGGTCACCAGCCGGGGCAAGTGTGAGAGGCAACAGATCAATGTTCCTCTCCCTCTCTTTCTCCTTCCCTGCCCCTCTAAGAATAAATTGTAAAAAATTATTAAAAAATATTTTCTTGTCACAAGTGAAGTACTGAGTAATGTTTGTCTTTTCAAAGATTTGTCACAGTTGGTTTCTACCATTCCTGCATGAATCACACCGGTTCATCTGTTACAACTTAGAAGATTCTGGCCAGTGGTCAACATGAACGGAAGTGATAAATGTGCAGTTGGCTCATATGAGAGCCCACGTAGACTCATTTGCGGAATAACGGGGAAGGTTGATGTTGGTAATGCAGCGGTGCATGTGGGAATTTCACTAGTGGTGGAGTGGGGACACAGACAAATTGGAATGAGAGGTTAGACCCACCTATTGAGCTAATAGAAGGAAAATACAGAACCACTGAACCAAGGTCATGGCTGAACAGGGGGAACTTGAATCATTGAAGGTTTCAGGTCACTACTAGCCTGGTTGCCTCAGGTTTGCCCAGTGGACACCTGAGGGCTTTCCACACTGGGCAGCTTCTGCTGTGAAAGAAATAATAACTCCCTCTCCTTTCCTTATGGGACTCTCATAAGCCAGTGAGGTGACAGGTGGCAAAAAGAGCTTACAAAAATCTTGGTGATGTACTACAAAGCAAGAAAAAAAATTTATGTTTTTTAAAAAGATAATTCCGACCATTGCTCTGTTGAGGTGTCATATAACTGAGGAAAACTCATGTTAGCGATGGAACTAAAAATAAGAACCTAACAATCAGTTGCCCCGGGGTTGCGCTTCTCTGTATCCAGTGGCTCCCACCTTCAATTTCTCACCACCAACATGGAGAACGTGGGTGCAAATGCCAGAGACCTCAGGAGCAAGAGTGGCCCCGGGAATGGAGAAGAGGCACCGGTGAGGGATACCCCATTAAGATGAGTTTCATTTTTCCTTAGTGGACTCTTTGCTTAGGTTCAGGACTGGACCTGTGATGGAAGAAGCCCAATTCATTTCCCTCTTATGGTAACTAGGCAACCATACCACATATTTTACAAATTCTGTTTTATTTGGATGAAACTGCATTTTGGAATTAATCATAAGAAAAGTCTTGGAAAAGGTACAGAAAGTAAATCTAGTTTTCTGCTTGTCGTTATGAAATGTGGTGTTGACTCTGTAAGAATTTGATAAGGTTTGGTGTGGAGGGTGTCTTCGGAGGATACCTAAGAGCGTGGTTAATAGAGCCCAGAGTAACTTCTTGTTTTTTTCCCACCTCTACACATGAAAGATGATATTCTTAGAGGTTTTCTACCAGGAAAGAATTTAAGGAAGTGAGGATCATGTTATCAAATAAAAAGAGCCTTGAATTTATTTTCAAAAGTGAAAAACTTTGATGCTGTAATTGTTGTTAATGCCTGATCTCTGTGACTCTCCTCAAAATAGATAGTAACATGCCAGGTGAGGTAATAATGTAGTCTGAAACACTCTCATCTAGAAACATTTTCAGGGCTCGAAATCCAGCTGAGGTCACTCTTCCCACTCCAAACTTCCGAGGGTTCTGCAGAACTATTCCCACTCCAAACAGGATTTCTGAATAAAATGCAATATTTTTCCCCAAAAGATAATATCTAGGAACTGAAACAGAAGATGGACCTCAAAAGCAGAGCAATCCATGTATGAGATGACGTCAAAGCAGCCCCAGGGACACAATACCCAGACGTACGTCTAAATGACCGTGGGCTGGCATTTTAGTGCCGTACAAGGATGAAGACTGTGACCGAGGGCACACACCAGTGAAGTAGCTGGAACTAGGACCTGCGCCAAGAACAAAATCCTGGAAATGCTGTCCCCTTTGTGATAAGAGCATCAGACTGACCACATCCATGGCTTAAGGGAAGTCTCTGCCTTGGGTACTTTGTGCATAAGAAGTAATTTCCTTTGAGAAATTGAAACTCCATGGTGTGTGTGTGGGGGGGGTAACCCATGCAAAGGTGTAAGATCTGTATTTGTACTGTCCGCGTGGTATGAGAATATCAAGCCCAGATACTAATATAAAAATGGATCTTGAGAAAGAAGGAGCTTATACCCTTTGCGACAGCATGGATGGAACTGGAGAACATTATGCTAAGTGAAGTAAGCCAGGTGGTGAGGGACAAATACCATATGATCTCACCTTTAACTGGAACATAATCAACAAAAGAAACAAGCAAGAAAAACATAACCAGAGACATTGAAATTAAGAACAATCTAACAATAGCCAGAGGGGAGGGGGGAGGGGACTGTGGGAAGGGTTTTCAGAAACTACTATAAAGGACACATAGACAAAACCAAGGGGGAGGGTGGAAGCAAGGAAAGGAGGTGGGTTTGGATGGGGTCAGGGGCAGGGGAGGGGGAAAATGCAGACAAATGTAATTGAACAACAATAAAGTAATTTAAAAATTTAAAAAAAATTGGATCTTGAATGGGATGGAATCCCTGAGAGTGTCTTCAATAAATGTTGCTGGGAACATCGGAAAGCCACATGCAAAAGAATGAAACTAGATTACAGGTTGTCCATAAGTACAAAAATTAATTCAAAATGGATCAACAACCTAAATATAAGATCTGAAACAATAAATTACATAGAAGAAAACATAGGTACTAAATTTATGGACCTTGGTCACAGAGAACATTTTATGAATTTGACCCCAAAGGCAGGGGAAGTAAGGGCAAAAATAATGGAATGAGAGTGCTTTGAACTAAAAAGCTTCTGCACAACAACCAAAAAAGAAAAAGGAACAACAGAAAAGGCAATCAAACAAATGAGAGATAATAGTTGCAAACAATAGCTCCGACAAAGGTTTAATATGCTAAATACATAAAGAACTCATACAACTCAACACCAAACAAACAAATAATACAATTAAAAAATGAGCAGAGCACCTGAACAGACCCTTCTTCCAAGCAGACAAATAAACGGCCAACAGATATATGAAAAGATGCTCAGCTTCACTAGCTATTAGGCAAATGCAAATCAAAATTACAGTGAGATACCACCTCACACCTGTTAGAATGGCTATTATCAACAAGGCAGGTGATAAGTGTTGGTGAGATTGTGGAGAAAAAGGAGCCCTCATTCACTGCTGGTGGGAATGCAGACGCGTACACTCACTATGGAAAATAGTATGGCAGTACCTAAAAAATAATAGTTGCTGTATGACCTAGCAATCCCTCTCCTAGTTATCTACCTGAAAAAGTTGAAACATTTATTTGCAAAAATATGCATATAGGCACCCCTATGTTCATTGCAGCATTATTCACAATGGCCAAGACATGGAGACAACCAAAGTACCCTTTGATAGGGAATTGGATAAAGAAGCTTTGGTACATATATATACAATGGAATACCACTCAGCCATAGGAGAAGATGAAATATGACCATTGGTGACAACGTGCGTGGACTTTGAGAGTATTATGCTAAGCTAAATAAATCAGTCACAAAAAGCTGAGAAGCATACGATTACACTCATATGTGGAATATAAAACAAACTCAGACACAGACAGCTGTGTTGTGGTTACCAGGGAGAAGGGTGGTGGGGAAGGTAGTAAAGGGTCAAGGGGGCCATATGTGTGGTGACAGAAGATGATTCGATTTTGGGTGGTGAGCACACAATGCAGTATGTATCAATACAGATTTGTATCATAGAAATGAGTCCTTGAACCTATATGATCTTACTAACCAAGGTCACCCCAATAAATGTAATAAGGAAAAAAATAAAAGTTACAATGTTAAAATCTGGAAATAAAGTAAAGGGTTGTAGAGAAATCGGCGGTTGGTGGGGGCGCGGAATCAAAGAAGTCAATTCCCGTGGTCAGACTCTCAGCTGCAGTCCTTGGCTGTGACGCAGAGCTCTGACTGCGGGGCCTGCGTGGGTACGTACACCGTGCACTCAGCATCCTGGGGACAGTGTCGGAGCAGCCCTGGCTGAGGACTCGAGCACTGTAAGTCAATCTGTGTTATGTATGTAAATAACAACAGACCGAGATGACCTCAGAAAGAAGAGATGACAATAGTTTATTGTAAAAAGGGGCTCCATTTTTGAAGAAACAAAGAAAAGTGACAATTGTGTACACAGTTCAAGAAAATAAAACACCTTTTTACAGGGGAAATGTCTTTTGCACCAGGCTGGGCTGGCTCTATTGCCAAATTCTGTCCAAAGCTGAGGCTATGAATGTATGTCAAAAAGTAATGTAAAGGAATAGGAATTGAGAGCACGTAAATATCTAATCACGATGATGTGTACCTGAAGCTAATATATAATATTGTAAGTCAACTGTAATTGTAAAATAAATAATAATGCCCCATGAGGAAAAAAAAAGAAAATAGAAATTACTGCAATTTAGTACTTAAATAATGTTCCTTAAAGAATGTCCAGTGGTGAGGAAGAGGAAACTCAAAATGAATAACAGGAAAACAACAAGCTGGTTTGCACTCTGCAGGAATAGTTTCTCTTGTGTTTCCCCTGCTGGCCGGTGGCTTGAGCCTTTCAAACCACTGGCCTAATCAAAGGACTCAAAAATCTGGAATCAGGACCCTTGAGGATAGAATCTGACCCTATTTCTTCAGGCCTGGGCAAGCCCATGGAAAAGTCAAGCTCACCATAAGACTGACGGATGCCTTCTAGGCTGACCTCTGAAGATGCAGCTTCTTCACTCCGTTTCAGGGGCCAGTGCCCTGGAAGGCACAGGGAGACAAACAGGGAGTGTGCCGTGGCCTTCTTAACTCCTGTGTGTCTTATGCGTTTATGGGGTGTTTCTCTTATCTCAGAACCTGATTGATTGGATTCTCACGGTGCATATCCTCTTTCCTCGGAGTCTCTATGCACCTTTGGAACCCATACCCACTTTTCCTGTGCAATAAAATGGAAGCATATGAGGTGGGGAGGCAGGCGAGACCAGGTTTTAAGCCCTGAGCAAGTGGCCTGGGCCCTACTTGCCTCATATGAAAAATGGGAAAACAATGAGCTCCTCAAGGAGGGATAATTAACACATGAAGATCATTTCACACAGTGCCTGACACAGAAAAAATTGAGTAGATTTTTATAAGGAAGGGACTGAGCTCGGAGCCAGACGGCCAGAATTTGAGTGTTGGCCACGTCACAGTGACGTGGCCTTGGACAGTTCACTTCAGATTTCCTGAGCTTTCAATGTTTTGCCATTTGAGTGAGGTGAAGATATATTTGTTTCCTCCAAAGTGACTTGAGTCAGTGCCCTGGTATTCAGCTAAATTGAACTCCAGCGTTTTGAAACAGTGTCTGTTGACAGAAATATATTTGGCATCACCGGGGAATTTAAAACTACATACAGATAGTGTCATGATCCCTCAAACTCAAGATGACAGTATTATTACAGAGGACAAGTGTTGCTGAAAAGTTTTATGCTGTCCCTCCTGTACTGCACACAGGGTCGTGTCAGTACCTGGTTAGCAATGGCAGTCACGAAGATGAAACTGTAGTCTTGCAAACAGGTGAAATCAGTTCCCTCCCTCCCATCCCCCAAGAGGTGTATCTGATTCCCACTCGTTCTGGGAGATGTGGATTCACACGAGACTTTCTTTTGGTCTCACCCAGATATTTCCAGGGTAGAAAATTCCCTGATGCTGAAATTAAACTAAAAATCTAAGAATTCAGAAACGGATCAGCCTGGGAAGAAGCTTTGTGGCTCTTGATCTTCTGCAAAACACTTAGTTTTCTAAGTAAAGGAGTAACGTGAGGAGGCCCCAATGCTGAATGACCAGACTTTGTCACCTCGCGTGGTTTCAAGTTTTCAGAGGGCCTTGCAGAGGTCAGGAGAAGCACAGGCCACGTCTACAATAAATCAAACTGAACCAAACAGAAAAAAAAGATAAAAAGAGAAGAGAAAGGAATTCCAAGATGGGGCTACAAAATTTGTGGTATTTAAAAAAAAACTTAACGAGAGTTTATTTGAGTCAAACTGATGACCTGTGTAAGATCTCAAATGCTCCTCTGTGGCATACTTTAAATGTCAATATCTAATAAATAAACAGTTCAACCCACACATGCACACACATACGCATTTCGTGTAATGTAATTACATCATTCCCAAGATGATTAAGGGGGTCATTAGGGGATTCACTAAAAATATTGGCCCATAGTTCATGAGAGATATAATCCAGTAATGAGATAATGAGTTAAGTTGGACGGTGATACTGTCTTTCTTCACATCTGCCGACACTTTGCTGTAACTATAGGTGTGACAAGGTGGCACTGAGGCTCTTCGTGGCAGTGAGGATCCAGGCTAGTGGGCCTCCTGTTGCTCCCCTTCTCATGCCCTGCATATTTGCACCAGGGAGTACCCAGACTGTAGAAGGACCACTGCCTGACTTCTTAATGTCAACACTCACCTGTGGCCCAGTGAGTAGGGCTGGGTGGAACTGGCACACTTACTTAGGACATCCGTTGTTTTGTTTTGTTTTGTTTTTACCAGTTTTATGGGTTTGTTGCTCTTTGAGAAAGAGAACCCGTTTGATCTCTTGTTTTCAATGAATAAAAAAATGCAGCCTAGAGAAGAATGACAAGTAAATGTTAATAAAGTCAGTAGGCCTTGGGTAGGGGGCTGTGGAGAACATGGGAAGTCTAAATAGAAGGCAAAAATAAGTACACGCACTCTTTTTTATTGACTATGCTGTTATAGTTGCCCCAATTTTTCCCCCTTTGCCCTCCTCCACCCAACACCCCTCACTCCTTCCTTCCAGCGATCCCCGTCCTTTGTTCATGCCCATGGGTTATGCATATAAATTCTTTGGCAACTCCATTTCCTATACTTGCTCTTAACATCCCTGTCTATTCTGCACCTACCACTTTGTACTTCTTAATCCCCTTACCTCTTCCCCCATTTCCCCAGACCCCCCTTCCTCACTGGCCACCATCCCAATGTTCTCCGTATCTATGATTCTGTTTCTGTTCTGCTTGTTTACTTTGTTTGTTTTTTAGGTTCAGTTGTTGATAGATATGTATTTATTGCCATTTTAATGTTCATAGTTTTGATCTTCTTTTTCTTAAGTAAGTCCCTTTAACATTTCATATAATAATGATTTGGTGATGGTGAACTCCTTTAGCTTTCTCTTGTCTGGGAAGCACTTTATCTGCCCTTCCACTCTAACTGATAGCTTTGCTGGACAGAGTAATCTAGGTCATAGGTCTTTGCTTTTCATGACTTTGAATATTTCTTGCCAGTCCCTTCTAGCCCTCAAAGTTTCTTTTGAGAAATCAGTTGACAGTCTTATGGGAACTCCTTTGTAGGTAACTGTCTCCTTTTCTCTTGCTGTTTTTAAAGATTCTCTCCTTATCTTTGACCTTTGGCATTTTAGTTATGATGTTTCTTTGTGTGTTCCTCTTTGGGTCCAACTTGTTTGGGATTCTCTGTGCTTCCTGGACTTGAATGTCTATTTCCTTCACCAAATTAGGGAAGTTTACTTTTATTGTTTTTTCAAATGGATTGCCAATTTCTTGCTCATTTCCTCTTTTCCTTCTCGCACCCTTATTATGCGAATGTTGGAATGTTTGAGGCTCCTTACACTATCTTCGATTTTTGGGATTCACTTTTCTGCTTGTTGTACTGGTTAGATGTCTTTTTCTTCCTTATTTTCCAAATCATTGATTTGATTTTCAGCTTCATCCACTGTGCTGTTGATTCCCTGTAAATTGTTCTTTATTTCAATTCGTGTCTCCTTCATTTCTGATTGGATCATTTCTGTGCTGTTGAAGAACCCAGTGAGTCCCTTGATCATCCCTACAACCAGTGTTTTGAACTCTGCATCTGCTGGATTACTAACCTCCATTTTGTTTAGTTTTTTTCTGGAGTTTTGTTCTGTTCTTTTATTTGGGCCATAGTACTTTGTCCCTTCATTTTGGCAGCCTCCCTGTGTTTGTTTCTACGTATTAGGTAGAGCTGCTTTGACTCCATGTCTTGGTAGTGTTGCCTAATGTAGTAGGTGTCCTGTAGGGTCCAGTGGCATAGCCTCCACTATCCCCTAAGCTAGGCACTTCAGGTGCACCCTCCATGTGGACTGAGTACTCCCTCCTCTTGTAGATGAATCTTGATTGCTGTCAGCAGGTCAATGGGAGGGATTTGCCCAGGCCAGACAGCCAGGAGGACAGGCTGTGACCAGCAACAACCTCCATCTGTGGCCTGTGGAGGTGATTGGGTAGTGGTGCTCCGATGTGGTCTGATACTGTCTGCTGGATGCACAAGCTGTGGGGTTTCCCCAGTGGTGCAGGCCAAAGTCAGCCACCACCTGTGTTCTGTCTGGGCCCCTTGGCATAAGCTATAAATAGATCTGCAGATGGCTGCTGCTAGTGCCAGGCCTGGGGCCACCCAGTGAGAGGTACAGGGGCTGGGCTCAGCTATTGCTTGTTGAGTGGATTTAGCAAGGTCTGAAGCCTGTGCCTAACCCAGCCATTCAGATGGAAAAACCACTGTTACCAGCTTGGGTGGGTCCCTAAGTTGGATGGGGTGGAGCTTTAGGTAATCAGGGTGAAGCTAACTTTGTGTGTTATGCTGATGGAGACTCAAATATGGAGCTGCTGTGCCATGGCTCTGTGGGTGGAGAGCTCAGAAAAAGAATAATGGCTACTATCTGCAGTTTCATCAGGAAGGAAGCTGTCCCCTAGCTCTTGCCCTGATGTCAGACACTTCAGTTCTTCCCTGTACACTACGGGTGCCCTTCAAGGTTTCCCTGGTGCTGGAGCCCAGATGGAGTGAGTCTAAGTGAGTCTAAGTAAGTCCATGTATGGGGCCCTCCAAGAGGTGATGCCTGAGAATCCTGCAGTTTCTTCCGCTGACCCAACCCCCATTGGTTTTTACAGAAGTTATGGGGACCTATCTTCCTGGCACTGGAACCCTGGGCTGGGGGTTAGGACCCCTCACTCCTGAGATATCCCTCCATTTTATATCCACCTCACCTGAGTTTGGGACCAGCCCATTCTGCGTCTCTACCTCTCCACCCCTCCTACCCATCTGGATGAATGTGGTTTCTTAATTCTTTTGTTGTTGGAATTTCATACAGCTCAATTTTCTGATGGTTCTCTAGTTTAGCTGTAGTTTAGCTGTAGTTTTGCTGTGGTTGTGTGAGGAGGTGAGCTGTGTTTACCTCCACCTCCATCTTGACCAGAAGTCAGTACATACATTCTTAAAGAAAGATACTGATGGGGTCCTTTCCACAAGAGAGGACCCCTCAGTGAAATAAAAGGGGTTTGAAAACTAATAAAAGCCTCCTGAGAGAAGCATGCTGGTCAAAGTTCGGTCCAACACTGGGCTATGTTATTGCTTGTGCAGCATTATCTCTGGCTTGATAGGATGTCATGCCGGGTGGGGTAGCCATTAATTTTGTTCCCGTATTTGACTAATGGAGATTGTCCGCTTCCCTGAAATTTTATTTGTGGATATCAGAGGAGGCTTTCACTTTTCCATCCTCAGGGAAATTCAGGAATGAGGAAATGAGAGAGGGGTATAGGGGGAGAGAGAGAGGGAAAGGGAGGGAGAGGGGAGGGGAGAGGAGGTGAGAGGGGAAGGGAAGGGGAGGAAGAGGAAAGAGGAGGGAAGGGGGGAGTGAAGAGAGGGCAAAAAGCAAGAAAGGTGAGTAAGGTGGAATCTTGGCAGTTGGAACCAGTGAGTTAGGAAGGCTTGAGTCGGGGTGGAGCGAACCTGAAGATTGAGAACTTGGGTCTAAGACATAGGGAGAGGGAACAGACATAAGGGAGGGGAAGAGGTAGCAACCAGCTGGCCTTAAAATGGGGGAAGAGAGGTCCCGATGTAGAGAAGGACTCAATGGAAAAGTCTGAGGCTTATTGAAAATGACAGTTTATCAGTCTGTCAGATTGGGCAGTAGGATGGCCAGGTGGGATGGCAGGGGCACCGAGAGGGCTTAGGACTTGGGCCCATTGTCCCTGATGCCTCTCTCCCTGCATCTCACTCCAAACTTTTAAGATGCACTGCTAAATAATTTAGTTGATTAATAAGAGGGTTACAAGTATTTTGATACATCTAATCTAGGCTTCACGCAAAATACAAGGACCTCTGTTAAAATGTCAGGTTTGATGGTTCTCCAGTGGCTTCCTCTTTCCCCCAGAATATAATCTGGAGTCCTTCGCAAGGCCTGCAGGGTGCTTTTAGGACCCGGTGTTACTCTGCTTCCTCTTCTGACTTCTCCCCTCAGACACGCTTCCAGAAATCTGACTCTCTTCTTTCTCTATTGCAAAGAACCAAGCTCCACTTGACGGACTTGGCACTCGCTGTTCTTCAGATACTGCAGGGCTTGTACTCTCTCACTTCATTCAGACTCTTTCTCTGCCCCCCGTATTAGTGCGTAGGGCCGCCATACAGAACACCACAGGCTGGATGGCTTACACAACAGAAACTAATTTTCTCACAGTTCTGGGGGCTGGACATCCAAGAGCAAGGTGTCAACAGGATTAGTTGCTCCTGAGGGCCACAAGGGAAGGATCTCTCTCCCCTGTCTCTCTCCGTGGCTTATAGATGGTTGCCTTATCCCTGTGCCTTCCCTCTATGTGTCTAGGTCTAAACTCCCCCCTCTCAAAAGGACACCAGTAATAACAGATTAGGGATCACCCTAGTGATCTCATTTTAGCTTATTACCACTGTAAACACCCTAACTCCAAATACGGTCACATTTTGAGGTACTGGTGGTTTGGATTTCAACATATGAACTTGGAAGGTTGGGTGGGGGCGTGGCACACTTCAGCCCCTGACAGCCTTTCGTCAGATACCCTGATACATTCAAAATAGTGTCCCTATTAATTGACACACGTTTATTCATTTATTTTTGAAGGCCTCCCTTTACTTAAATGTCAGCTCCAAAGGGCATGGAGAGTAGCAGGCCCTCAATAAATATTCGTGAACAAATGAATACATATTGTGAAGCCATTACAAATTACTCTGCAAAAAAGCAATGACAGAGAAAGATGTTCAAGGTATACTGTTTTAAAAAAGGCACAGTTTACAAACTGCATGTGTAGCATAATTTCATTTTGAAGTCAGATACATATAATTTATCTTTCTTAAAGCTTGGAGAGAGTTGCAACAAAATGGCAATAATGGGTGGCTCTTTGGGCGAGATTTTGATTTCTTTTGATATCTGTCATTTATGTGTATTTTCTAATTTCTCTTCAGTGAATACATATTACTTCCATAAGAGGAAAAAGACAATACAACGTATTAAAAATTGTTAGAAGATATTTTGTCATAACTTTTAACCAGCTCGGAAGTAAGACAAAAAATACACGATTTATCTTTTTCAGTGGGAAACACTGCAACTTCTCACAGCCCAGTGGCTGAGAGCACAGCCTCTCAAATCTACGCAGGCTGGATTCAAGTTCTCGATTGCCACTTTCTAGACTTTTCATCTCAGATATCAGTCACGCATACTGAATCTCAATTTCTCATACCTACACATAGGGTGATGATGATACAAGACATGGGACAGTCTCTCATCTCTGGAGCAGACTATAATTTTATTCTTTTGATCTCAATGCCTTAGAAATTTCAGGACATGAAGCATGAAAGACTGGCCCAAAGATGTGGCTGTTCCTTTATTCCTTTTAAAGGGCAAGCCAAGCACTATCCAAATACACCCCACATTGCTCTGGACACAAGGCCTGGACTGGGGGGAGGTCAGTGAGGCATATTTGCTAAGGGTGCCAAATTGAAGGGAGCGCCAAAAAAACTCAGTAATCAATATCAATACTATTTTAATGGAATATTTTAAAAAATAAAAATTATGTAAAAACCTATGATGAACAAAATACCAACCACTTTAATAAAGACAGGCTAAGTATTACTGATTTCTTCTGTGCCCCAGGCTCCATTATGGCTCAGCAGGGCGCTGCAGCCAGCCCACAACCTGAAGGTAGGAAACCTTCAATCATTCAAGTCATTATTAATCACTAGTTAATAATAATTAATTAGCCAAATTATCCTGAGCCTCAGAGCTGGCATGGCTCACCCTGTGGCTGTTTGGCCTTCAGTCAAGGCCCTGGAAGGATGCCAGGAGGGAATGTGTATTTTTCTGACCCCGCTTCTTCCTGCTCCTCTATAGGCACACCTAATCACAGTTGCTACCTATCACAGCCTTCTTACGTCATTGAGGACTCTGAGGAGCAAGATTTTTCCTATTCTTTTATGGAAACATAAAATGCCAACAAAGCGTGATTTCTACCCTAGAGAGCACTGAGCAGACTTTGCAGATGTTACAGACTCCTCCATTGGAACTTCTGGGGAAGGGCACACTGACCTTGGCATACCTTGCTTCAAAAACAGGCATTAGCGAATGGCACGTTCATTCCGTCTTCATCCCAGGAGAAGGGAAAATCCTTTTGTGATGAGGTCAGCTGGGTTTTATGTGGAGTGTTTCCCTGAGTGCCTTTCATATTATTACATCATGGGATTTTTGTGGGTATTAGTTTAATGCATGTAAAGAACTTTGCAGTGCATTCACATGGAAATTGCTAGTCAAAAGTAGCAAAGACAACATTTAAAACACGTTTTTTTTTATGCAGTGGTTTTATTTTACATAGGACAACTCACGTGCTGATACCATAGATTCTAAGTTGCTCTATTAAAATAACTATTAGAAAAATGTAATGTCCTTAGAATGTTTTAGAAAATTTTTGCTCTTAGTTTGATGGAATGTAAATGTGATTTTATAGGTTGAAACATCATGAAATTAACTTAACCTATGGCAAATTCGTTTCTGAAAGCACCTGCAGAAATCTGTGTTCTTTCTGGTTATTAAAAACTCAGAGACCAAGGGAAAAGGGGGGTAATTTGGATGCTGGGTAGTGTATATGGCTTAGATTAGGTTACAGTGAGTTTAGCATAATCCATCGTAAGGTGATGTTCTGGATGAACTTTATAACAGTGAAGAAACTAGCTTTGAGAGTTTTTTCTTTAATTGAAGGAGTGTTGCTCACCACACTTTTCCTTTTTTTAGATTCAAGTGTGTACCAGAGAAGCGAAACACACTCAGATTATATATCTGTGTCCAGTAAGCCATCTCACTACTCTGAGGCTACCAGGCTGTGAGGGAAGTCCAGCCAATCCCACACGTTCCAGCCTTTGCAGGTCAGGCACCTTACATGTGAGTGAAGGAGCCATCATGGACTTGGGAGACATGACGTGGAGAATAATCAAGGAACCCAGCTGACATCTGGAACTGACACTCCAGATGTATGGCCCCAGGTGAGCCATCTGGGCCATGTCCAGTGGCTAGATCCATACCAGCTGAGGCCCCAGTCATCCTGGAAGAGGGATGAATGGTCCCCCAATGTGCCCTGTCTGATTTTCTGACCCGCAAAATTGTGAGCATTATAGAGTAGCTGTCATTTTGAAAAATGCTATAGGGCCACAGATACCAAAAGCAGAAGCATGAGTATTAAAAACACTGGAAACAGAAATAGTTCCAACAATTCTCAAATTCTGATTGTTTGTACTCTCAATTTAACTTCTTAATACTTATCCATTCATTCAAGAAGTGTATTGAGACAGCTGCAAGCCAGACAGTATACTTAGCACTGGGGATACAAAACAAGAAGGAGGAGGGGGAGGAGGAGGAGGAGAAAATAGTTCTGTCCTCAAGAAATGTCTGGTTTACTGGGGGTGTCAAAGAAGTAAACAGTTATCATACAATGACTAGGTTTTTATTTATTTTTTTAAATATATTTTATTGATTATGCTATTACAGTTGTCCCAATTTTCCCTACTTTGTTCCCCTCCACCCAATAGCCCCCTTTCCTCCAGCAATTCCCACCGCCCCCTTAATTCATGTCCATGGGTCACACATATATGTTCTTTCGCTTCTCCATTTCCTACACTGTTCTTAACATCCCCCTGTCTATTTCGTACCAACGAATTTATGCTTTTTAATCCCTGTACCTTTTCCCCTTTTCTTCCCCTTCCCCCTCCCAGCTGACAACCCTCCAAATGATCTCCATATCTATGATTGTCTTCCTTTTCTGGTTGTTTGCTTAGATTGTTTTTTAGATTTGGTTGTTGATAGTTGTGAATTTGTTGCCGTTTTTATGTTCAAAGTTTTGATTTACTTCTTTTTCATAAGCAAGTCTCTTTAACATTTCATATAATAAGGGCTTGGTGGAGATGAACTCCTTTAGCTTTCTCTTGTCTGGGAAGCACTTTATCTGCCCTTCCATTCTAACTGATAGCTTTGCTGTCAGAGTAATCTAGGTTGTAGGTCTTGCTTCTCATGATTTTGAATACTTCTTGCCAATCCCTTCTAGCCTGCAAAGTTTCTTTTGAGAAATCAGCTGACAAACTTATGGAACTCCTTTTTAGGTAATTATCTGCTTTTCTTTTGCCACTTTTAAGATTCTTTATCTTTAACCTCTGGCATTTTAATTATGATGTTTCTTTGTGTGTTCCTCTTTGGGTCCAACTTGTTTGGGACTCTCTGTACTTCCTGGACTTGAATGTCTATTTCCTTCACCAAATTAGTGAAGTTTTCTTTCATTATTTTTTCAAATATGTTTTCGATTTCTTGCTCTTCCTCTTCTCCTTCTGGCATCCCTATGACTCAGATGTTGGTACATTTGGAGATGTTGCAGAGGCTTGTTAGACTAGCCTCATTTTTTTTTAATTCTTTTTTTTTCTTGCTGTTCTGATTGAATGCTTTTTTCTACCTTATGTTCCAAATCATTGATTTGATTCTTGGCTTCATCCCCTCCACTGTTGGTTCCCTATATATTTTTTCTTTATTTTGCCTAACATAACCTTCCTTTCTGCCTGGGCCTTTTTTTATGCTGCTGCTGTACCCAGTGAGTTCTTTGAGCATCCTGATAAGCAGTGTTTTGAATTCTGCATCTGATAGGTTGGTTATCTCCATTTTGTTTAGTTCTTTTTCTGGAGTTTTGTTCTGTTCTTTCATTTGGACCATATTTCTTTGTCTCCTCAATTTAGCAGCCTCCCCATGTTTGTTTCTGTGATTTAGGTAGAGCTGCTTTGACTTCATATCTTAGTAGAGTGGCCTATTGTAGAAAAGTATACCTGTAAATTGTGTGGGGTGGAGCGTTAAGTAGTCACCAGGGCAGGGCAATCCATGTCACCTCTTTGTGGCTCTGTGTGGGAGAGGGCTCAGAGAGGGGGCAATGCTGCTGCCTGGCTTCTGGAAATTTTCCCAGGAGGAAGCTGTCTCCCGGCACTCTCCCTGTTTCTAGTCACCCCACTTTCTCCCCATATGTCACTATGCCCTTCCAGTTATTGCCCTGGTGCTGAATCCCAGTGGGGGGGGCTGGAAGGGGAGCACAGTTGCATACATCCTAAGTCTGGGCAAGCCCTTTAAAAGGAGTCTCCTGAGAATCCAGCAGTTTCTTCTGCCACCCCAACCTCCAGTGGGATTTATCTTTCTGGTGGGGGAACCCTGGGCTGGGCTGGGTGGTCTGGTTTAGGGCTGGGATCCGCCCCCCCCCTTCGGTTTCCCTCCTGATTTTTATCTACCACATGTGAGTGTGGGAGTGCCCATTCCACTGCCTCTCCGAACTATTCCACGGTCTCTGTGCCTCTTCCCCTCTCCGCCCATCTCCACATCTTCACCCCTCTACCCATCTGGACAGATGTGGCTTCTTTAAATCCTTTGTTGTCACACTTCCATACAGCTCAATTTTCTGACAGTTCTGCGTGATGTTTGTTTTGTAGAGTAGTTGCAATTTTTCTGTGGTTGTGGGAGGAGGTGAAGCGTGTTTACTTATGCCTCCATCTTGACTGGAATTCCTGTTCCCTTTATTTTTTAAATCTTTGCCTGAAAATATCTTTCCCTGGTATTTTCTGGGCTTTGGAGCCTCCTTTGTTATTCTCCAATGATTAGTTTTAATACTCAAGATGGAATCCTATTAGTCATAACACACATATAATTTATAATCCTTATCACTTGGCTGCCATAAAATCTTTCTTGCCTCTAACCTCGTTCTTCTATAGCTTAAGACTCTCTCCATTTTTCTGTTCCATTAGCTCAATAAAATATCATTATAGACCTGCTCATATAAGTTTTATTTATTTATTTTTAGAGAGAGGGGAAGGGAGGGAGAAAGAGAGACATTGATGTACAAGACAAACATTGCCCAGTTGCCTCTTGCACACCCCCAACCGGGGACCTAGCCCATACCTCAGGCATGTGCCCTGACTGGGAATAGAACCAGCAACTTTTTGCCTTTCAGGATGACGCCCAATCCACTGAGCCACACCAGCTGGGGATATTATGATTATTGTTGAAGTTTAAATTTTCTTAATCTTTCCTTACAGATTGTGGTACAGAGTGATAGTTACTTTCCAATATCCAATTCTCCCTTTTGCATTAGTTACTCAGCTATATGATTATATTTTTAAAGCCTCTCTTGCAGCTAGGTGTGGCCATGTGACTAAGCTTTAAGCCAGTAAGCATTGTGTTATGTGGATCTTCTGAAAAATGTCCCTTTTATTCTGTCCTGCTGTTTGGAATAAAGATACAATAGCTGAAGATAAATAGCCATCCTGGGCCGTGAGTTTGAGGTGTGGTGGGCAATACTGTGTGTTGACCCTTATACTAGAAATAAATTTCATGAGAATAGGTACCTTGTATATCTTGGTCAGAGCAACATCCCCAGCAACTGAAAAGTGTGTGGCATTTGGTAAGGGTTCAGGTATTGAATGGGTATTGAATGAATAAAATAAATGAATAATGAGTTTACTCCAGGCCGTGTAAACACTGGTCATAAAGTTCTCCCAGGGTATATTCAACAATCAGTAGGTAAATGCAAATTCTCAGTTTTTATCACAAAATAAAACTCTTGCTTAATTCAAATCACATTACTCCTATTAATTTTCCTTCGTTCTCCTAGACTTACCACTGTTACAGTAGGAGAGGGTTTTTTCTTACTGGTCTCCAGTGTTCTCTTCAAACAAAATAGTTTCAAAACTATTTTCCTAATAATTCTTCCCAATTTTTTTTGCTTAGTAACTTTAAAATTCTTTAATCTTCAATGTTGTATATATCTATTTGTGTGTGTTTCCGTTGTTAAATGCACTATTTTGTAACTTAATCTTAGGCAATCTTAATCTTAATCTTAATCTTATAAGAATCATCCAAAATACATTCCTAAGAGTCCAGATAATATTATTATTATTAAATGCAGTCACTAGGTCCTAAGGATTTAACTAGACTCTTTATTGCAACTGAACCTCATCTAATCCTTTTCCATTCTACATTCCCCTATGGTTTCCCACATTTCAATATATTGCCTATTCTTATCATCAGTTCTTATATCTTTTAAACTATTAAATTAAATATTAATCTACCTGCTTCCCTCATTTAAAAAAAATTACTGATTTATTTTTTTATTTGGAATATCTATCATTTGCCTCTCACATGCCCCTAACTGGGGACCTGGCCCACAATCCAGGCATGTGCTCTGACTGGGAATGGAACCAGCGACCTTTTGGTTTGCAGGTGGATGCCCAATCCACTGAGCCACACCAGCCAGAGCATGCTTCCCTCATTTTTAAGGTGACCTTTCCCTCCTGCCATCTTTTTAATGAAAGAGAACACTCCCTCTGGTCTTTTTTTTTGGCATCTTGTGTGTTTAAAGGGTTTGTAAATGTTCACACTTTTTGCAATTACATGTCATTTTTTTAAATTTTATTTTTCAATTAGTTTACATTCAGTATAATTTTGTATAAGTTTCAGGTGTACAGCATAGCGTGAGCTCAAACAATTGAACTCTCTAAGCCTTGGTTTTCTCTTCTTCCTGAGCACACTGAGGGCGGGAGTGTTTTCCACATACAGTGCCTGGCACACTGGAAAGACTTACTGTTGAATGAAAGGAAAACATTAAAATACACAACAAAAAAGTGCTCTTCCTTAAAAAAAAAATCCTGATACAACATCACTTCCTTCCACATTTCACTTCTACCTTTCTTTCTTTCTTTTTTTAATTTATTTATTTTTAGAGAGAGGAGAAGGGAAGAAGGGAGCTCCCACAACCCAGGCATATGCCCTGACTGGGAATTGAACCGGTGATCCTTTGGCTCACAGGCTGGTCCTCAATCCACTGAGCCACACCGGTCAGAGTTTACTTTTACCTTTATTTTCTGGTAGTCACAATATGGTGCCTTAAGGATACACGCTATCCTGGCCTTGCCCCTGAACAATTATATGACCTTGGGAGCCTTACTTTATTCCTGTGTCTCAATTTCTTATGTAAAATGAGGATTGTTTTGGATGGTTAAATGAGTAACTCTCTCGGAATTGGGTCAGGCACATAGTGTTTGTCAAATGTTAACATTCTCATCATCTTCATCAAACAGGATTGTGGTACCCCACTTGGAGGTTCTGAATTTTGTGTGAGAAAATCATGCTTTAAGTGTTGTTGGCAAAATAAACAAATAAATAAATAAAATCTGGAAACTCCTGCCATGGAAGGACGAAACAGGCGAGGAAAGCGAATTGGTGACTCCCTGCATTTCTGAGCTGGGAAGGATTAGCTGGGTCCCTATTATGCGATGAGGAAGTGGAAGGGTGACGTGTCCTGAGTCTCATTCAAGACACACTGCATAGTTCTTTTCAGAGTTGGACCAGGGCCTCAGGGATTGCTATACCAAGTTGCAGGAGAGAACTAACACTTTTAGAAGGCAGAGAGGAGGAGCATTTAGTTACAAAAACAGTCAACAAATGAGGGTGTAACTAAATTCACCCCCTGAGTAATAACATCAAATTAGTCAGCTGTCAGACCCAGTGAAACCGAGTTGCTAACCAACTGGCTCTTTACTAACAGGGCCTTTCTACAGAGCCCACTGACAGAGGACTTCTTATTAACAAAGGTTCCCAGCGCTTCCCTCGGACCGGAAAGGTCCGGGTAGCACGCGGGCGCCCCGATGAATGGAAACCGGAGTCTGGGGCTCGCCGCGCTGTGGGGCGGAGCCGCCGAGGGGCGGGGGCGGGGCGGGGCATTGTGATCACGTCCCTTCCCAGTGAGGCTGACCGCGTGGAGAGAGCTCTGGGCGTGATTGGTCCCTCCTAACCAGGTGACTTCAGCACACGTTCCGGTTGGCTGGTGGCTCACAGGACAACGGCTTTCAGTTAAGAGGCGGTTGCGGGAGGAGGAGGGGCTTCGGCTGCGCTCTCTTCCCGCAGTGGTTGTAGCTTTCAGCGCTGGTCTGGTCCCCACCCCTTTTAAATAAGTCGGGCTGGGCACAGCCCTCGCAGACTAGGCAACTCCGGGGAGGCGGTAGCGGCGCTACGGCAAGGGGTGCGGCCGGGCCCAGAGCCCTGCCCGGGGCCCGGCAGCCCTGCGGGCGTGCGAACGGCGGGCGAGGCCGAGCCTGTTTGTGCGGCGCAGCCCTGGGGGCTGCCCGTGCCGGCCGCGCCATTGTTGGGGGAGGGGGCATTACCGAGCGCGGCGGAGTCGGAGGTGGGGGCAGGAGTCGGGGGTGAGCGAAAGCGGCGACGGGGGCGAAGAGTGTAGGCACCTCATGGGGAACACGCTGACCTGTTGCGTGAAGCCCAGTGCCAGCCCCAAGCTGAGCCGGCGCTCGGAGCCGGTAGAGCCGGACTACGAGTCTGAGATCTATGAGGCGGCGGCTGGGGACGCGGTAGCAGTAGCACCTTCGCCCGCCGCCCTGGACCCCGCAGAGTTGGATTTCGGAACCGGCGAGGGCCACCACCTGCAGCACATAAGCGACCGGGAGATGCCGGACGGTAAGGAGGCGGCAGGAGGCGGGAGGTCTCGGGAGTACCTCTGGCCTCCGCCATCCCCAGGGTCCCCCGGGAGAGAGCCACCGCCTCGGGCTCCTTCCTGCCCGGAGCTGGCCTTCCCGGGGCTGGGCACCGGGGAGGAAGGCTGGCTTGCCGGGCGTCCCCACCCCTTATTCTTTCCTCGTCCCGTCCGGCCAGTTTCTCTCCCTTTTCACTACCAAACGCTCAGTTCTTTCCCCTATCCCCATTTCTCAACCCGGCTTGAGACCCTGGGCCCTGCCTGTTTTAGGCTCTATTTAGCGTCTGGTGGGACGTTATAGAGACTTTTGGGTATATCGTCTCTGTGAAAACTTTAATACCCCAACCTCGGATATTCATCGATCCTCCGTATCTTTATCCAGATGATGCCTAAATGAAGGAGTCAGATAAGGGCCTGGTGGTACCCTTGCCTCCCACCCATTCAGGTAGTTGATACTGGGGGTAACTCAGACATAAACATTTTAGGATTTGTTATTTAAAATGTTCAAAATAGAGACTGGCATAGGAGAGTCTACATGGTGTTTTTAAGTAGGCAGTTTTCAGTTGGACAGAAGCTGCGTTATTCCTTCCTACTATAATTTGAACAGAGAAGGAAAGAAAATGTGGGAGAGGGAACTTAAAATAACTGAACGACGTGAAATGTTACTGCCAGCGCTGCAGAGTATAGGTCCTGCCCCGCCCCCCGCAAAGGAGAATCCAGAGTTCTGAGTACTTTAAAATTCCCGCTTGGACACAGGTATGTCTTGTCTTACTTCAGTACCCTAACAGAGTTTGACTTTGCCTGTTCCAAAGGTGGGGTGGTTCATGGGACTTGGTCAAAAGTTTCAAAAGAGGACACAAACATAAATTTTATATTAATTTGTAATATAAAAGTTCGGGATTGAGATACCGGATCCTGCACAAGGAGGTGTGTCTCCATGGCTCCCTCTCCTTCCTCTCCCCTTCTCTCCCCTCCTGCCCATAGAATCCTGTTCAGCTTTAAGAATGTTGAGTAAAAGTTTTGAAGACCAAAAGGCTGGAAGAGGTGGAGGGGCCGGGATGGTGGGGGTGGGGGGGAAGGGAAGAAGAAGAGAGAAAATGTTTGATTTAAAATAATTCTGGGTAGCAACTTGGCTAATGAAGATTGTTCTTTGAGTAGAAAACGACGTTTCATAAAGATGTTATAAGCCCGTTGGCCCATTTGGTTCATAAAATGCAAGAGATTATTTCATTATTTCACAGAGAAAATGTCTTGTAGTTCTTATTCTATTTAAACTTTCATTGAGCTCTTAATTTCTTTAAAAGTTAAAATAATTAAGCCTGTAGATTCACCCAGATGGTGGACATGACTTTCAGAAGTACTCCCCTTTCAGAATATTAAAAAAAAAAAATATTGTGGAAAAAAAAAGAACAAATTATGTGAATTAATTGTACCTTTAAACGCAAAGCAAGTAAGTACTTGTGAAAACTTCTGCTCTGCTTGGTGCTGTATGGTAAACCTCTGAGTGATTTTACAAACCAGTTACTAGATGGGTATTGGTGGATGAGAGACCAAAATAGGTCCTTTATATGTTCTTTTAAGATTTACAACAATTTCCACGTATATCTCAATTGGCCCTTCTAACTACAAATAAGATCCATGTATATTCTCCCTATATTGCCAATGAAGAAACTGTGACTTTAATCTGAAATGACTATGTAACACAGCTACTGAACAGAAGAGACTGCCGTGGAGGTGATAGGTGTGCCAAATTGAGTTCTCGAGGTGCTTATACTCTTTCAAATGCAGTTTGTATTTTATAATTTCTTCATAAAGTGAGCCTCTTACTCCGGTGTTGATTATTTCCATTCAAAATTATTGTATACAACTCAGGAGCAACATTTACCTCTCCATCCTGTATTTCTAAATTCCTTGTAATGAATAAGAATAAAAGTAGAAGTCATGAAATAGCATGAATCTATCAGGTAAACAAGTTGATATATTTTAAAGAATTTGTTCTGGTGACTTCAAAGTGAAGCTGAGAATGCCCTGGACAGAGGGACTTTCAGAGAAGCTGGTAAGAGGGCAGGTAAGGTAACGAGGATTAAGCATAGGACTATGATTAGGAGTGTTAAATCAGAAGGGCTGAAAAAATAGAGTTTGTAAGCAAAGAATTTACCATTTTATGTTTAATATGATAGTTAAAATTTTATTTCAATTTTTTAATTTTGGGAGGATTCAATAAAGAGATACAAGAAACTCAGTTTCAACATTTGCTATTATTAAGTTTCTATAGAAACAGGTCAGAACCCCAAATATAAAGTACAAGCATGTGGAAAGTTTGCTTTTAATGTCTTTATTTCAGTCAATTTTATATCAGTTTCCCTAGAAACTAAGAGATACCTACTGAGTTGTAACACATTTTGGCTTTTCTACAATGGAGAATTGAATTATTTGGTTACTTACACAAAATCATACATGAATGATGCTCTGAAACAGAAGAACATGATTTTTTCAAGTCACTTCAAAGAGCTGTTCCTAAGAACCTAGTATGGATTTCAGGTAGACTTAAAAGTTTTCTGCTCCCTTGCCTTTATCTAACAGTATTCTCTCATATACCGATGGTGGAATCAGTAACAACAACAACAAAAAGACACTGAGGTTCTGGTATCTGATTTTATTATTACTCATCAGCTTTTCATACAGCCTTTTATATTCTTACCGTACGAGCTTTGCTAATTTGTTGGCTAAAGGTGCTCTCTCCAGCGACCCCTTCTTCCCCCTTCCCCACGATAAGTGAGTAGAGAAGGAGTTGGCAATATTAGGTGGAAAAACCTCTGAGCAACAGACCTTTCCTCTTTCCAGTAGCTATTTTAATCCCTCTTTTCTTCTGTTTTTTTGGGGGTGGGGTGGGGTGGGGAAGGGTGTGACAGTATTAACAAGCATTTGAAGTCATTTACTTATGCTCAGAATATCCAGAACTTTCATTAATATTTTGGTGTTGATTTTTCCTGAACCTTTTGCATGCACATTAACGTAACATTTTGTTATTCTACAAAAATGGTCACTCTAGCCCTGGCTGGTGTAGCTCAGTGGATTGAGCGCGGGCTGGGAACCAGAGGGTCCCAGTTCGATTCCCAGTCAGGGCACATGCCTGGGTTGCAGGCCAGGTCCCCAGTGAGGGCCATGTGAGAGGCAACCATACATTGCTGTTTCTCTCCCTCTCTTTCTCCCTCCCTTCCCCTCTCTAAAAATAAATAAAATCTTTAAAAAACAAAAATGGTCACTCTTCATGTGCAGCTTTGTAACTTTCTATTATAAAGAGAAGTAATGACATAAAGCTCCTGGAACCATGCTGGTCTCCTCGAGAGCTCTCCAGGATGTATTTTCATGCAGCTGCTGGAGCCCTACTGCACACCTTTTAATAACTGTCCATGTACCATCAGGTGGTCAGAGCATGATTCATTCACCCGCCCTTAATGGGTGGTCATCTTTTAAAGTGAAACTGTACACGATCCCATTATAATGCTTCATCCTGGGGTCACAGATAACAATGGATGCATTATACCTCCCTGTAAAATTCAGATGGTATACTTTCTTATAACTTAATTAGGATGCCATTTTGTAGTTAAGGTATTTTAACATTAAATGTTCTTAATCAAAATTAAATGGTGACCCAAATTAAAGTCACCATTGGTTTCTCACTGGACTCTTAGGTGTTAGTGGTTCTTGTGTCTTTAGTTCTGAATAACTACTGCGCTAAGATCTGAAAGTAATGCTGATCTTAGATGATAAAAGAAAAGACAGCATTAGATGAAACCTTAGAAGGTATAGAACAATTGGAAGAAACTGAACTGGTGAGGTGCACTGAAATTGTTAGATGTCTGTTGGGCACCATTCCAGATGCTGGACACGCTGATGTACAAGACAGAGCCTCTGCCCTGATCGGGTCCTACCTTCTAGAGGGGCCTTGGGGAAGGCAACTTCAGAACAAGAAAGTCAGGATGGTGTGAGACGCTGCTCTTCTTAAGTGACCTTGAGGGAGCCCTGTGAGGATGTGGGAATGGAGACTTCCATGCAGAGTTCTTCAGATGGGAATATGCCGAGTGCAGGCAAAGGACAGAAGGCCATGGGGATGGCTTCAGCAGAGGGAAAGAGATGCCGGGAGGAATGTGGTGGATTAAGACCTTGTATGCCTAGTGCACCTTGACAAAAAATATGAATTTTAATGTAGTCGTAATGGGAAGCCATTGGAGGATTACATGCAGGGAACTGATGTTAAATTTAGAAAAGGGGTGGGGGCGGAGAAAGGGAGAGCTACTGTGTGAGAATAGGGGGAAGCAGGGAGACCAGGAAAGAGCCAACAGTGGCTTCAACAACAACAACGACAACAACAAAACAATGAGGCCGAAAGTAGGCTGACCCAAAGAAATGAAGCGATTCTAAACATAGTAACAAAGATATAAATGGACACATCACAGAAAAAGAATTGCAAACTACATTTTAAAATGTCTTCACACACAAGAAATGCAAGTAAAACTATACTGTAGTTTCTGTCCTATTGGAAGAAGAGCCTTAAACTTGGCTCTGCGTTCTTTGATGAGGCTGTGAACAGATAGTTACCTTCACATATTGCTGATGGACTTGCAAGATGGTTCCACTCCATGAAGGGAACGTGGGCTTGATCTCACAGCAGAGCAGCTGCATAAATCAAAATCCTACTTTGAGGAATTTATCCTGAAGACATATCCCACAAGTATGAAACCACATATTCACAGAGTTTTTGTTGCATTATTTTCAAAAGAAAAATATTGGAAAAACCCATGTCCAGTAAGGGTCTGGTATAATGAAATAAACTAGTATGTCCACATAGTAGGGAACTAGGGAGCTATAAAAAAGAGTGAGATCTGTGGGTAAGAGTGTAATCTCTAGGATAAGTTACATGGAAGAAGGAAGGAGAAGACATACAGTAACTACCTGACAGAAGCAGGGAAAATAAGTGTGTGCTTATTTAAAAAAAAACACCGGGAGAAATTCTTGCTAATTGTGTGACTATTACTCCGTTCCCTTTAGTGGGTAGCTAAAGCACATATTTACTTAAGATAATGCTTGGGTATGGGTAACGCGTGAACCTGTCATACACATTCCAGTGCAATGCTAAACACTCTCATTTTGCTTTTGAGTTAATTTGTGAAAGCTTTGTTTTGTCATTTACTTGTCATGTGCTTTTTATCTATGTTATATAGATAGCTCTTGCATTTCATTTGATTTTAACAATATTTTGAGTTAGGTAGTATAGGAATTATATCTGTTTTACATATGAGAAGACAGGCTCTGAGCGGTATAAATTTGAGTTGTCCTAGGTTTGAAAAATGAGGCTTGATAGAGCAGAAATGTTAATTCCAGATACCTGGCACATAGGGATTGAATTTATAGAATGACATATCATGTGAACAGCTTTGGGGATACTACCTTTTTTCTCACTCCCTTTTTTAGTGTATTAAAGAATGTAAGCTTCAGGGTTAAAACAGTAACACTGCATAATGTGAAATGAAATTGAGGTAAATTGCAACTCAAAAATGTTCTTAAAGTCTGAGACACTAAGCCAAGTACTTTTTAGAAATGCATAAAGCAAGGTGTGCTTCCTCATATGAAGTGTCGCATCATAGCCACAGTCACTAGAACACGGATTGATGACTAAAACAAGGTAAGACTGAGAACCAAGGTAGAAGCAGCTGCAGAAGTAGTTTGGAGGCCAGAGTTAGGATTGTCAGAGGCTAGGAACGCAGAAGCAAGGCTCAAGGAGCAGCAGGCTGCGGGAAAAGGGGTGAGCAGTGTACCCTCTGGGGAGGCAGGCTGGCTCAAGGCCGACGGGTAGGAGTTACCTGCCTGGGGTGAAGAGTGAACTCAGAGAGAGAAAATCATCAGTGTATAGTTAGAACTTAAATTTTGTGTTAGGGGCCATGAAACTAGTATAATATATACTAAATGCAGTGTATAGTGTTGGGATGGTAGAGCAGTTCAGAAAATGAGGGAGCCTTAAGTAAACAGGAGCCCAGTAGTTGGCCCAGAAACTGCTGATATTTCTATTTAGTTGGAATATATCAGTGTTTTTCTGAAATATACTGTTTCCAAATCTTGGCTGTTGTAAGTAACACTGCAGTGAACATAGGGGTGCATATATTCTTTTGAATTAGTGTTTTGGGTCCCTTCAGCTATATTCCCAGAATTGAAATTGCTGGGTCATAAGTTTCATTTTTAATTTTTTGAAGAACAGCCACACTGTTTTCATAGTGGCTGCACCCATCTGCATTCCCACCAACAGTGCACGAGGGTTCCCTTTTCTCCACATCCTCACCAGCACTTGTTTGTTTTATTGATGATAGCCATTTTGACAGGTGTGAAGTTATATGGGTACATTAAACAAAGCATGATTTTGGCACTTATAAATTTCTGTTTATGATATTTGTTAAAGGAACGAGGAAATGGCTTTTACCTGTTCCCACCTTTAGTGTGATCATCAATACTGTTGATGAACTAGGTCTAGGTTTCTTTTAGTCACAAGTTAAAATCTATCTCAAAACAGCTTAACTTTTTTTTTTAAGTATTGACTTGTAAAACCAGAGTTCACAAAATAAAAAAGTACTCCTTGATCCAGAAATTAAATGATCTTCTCAGAACTTATCTCAGTTCTGCACTCCTGTTGATCTCTCCTGAAAAGGTCCCAGGCTGGCTGTGATTGATTGGCCAGCCCTGGGGCATGTGCCCACCCCAGAACCCTAGGTGTGTAGGGGACGGTGGTCCCGACTTTTTCCCTTGTCGCTTGGGCTAGTTTTGCTCTTCTGTATTTAGATCCTTAACAGTACATTTTGGTTTGGGGTATGGGCACGCTTGTGTGTGTATGTGTGTGTAAGCCTACTGCTTCTCTGATTCTGGTACTTTTCCTGGACTTTCCATTTCAAATCCTTATCATGCCGTAGGCACTGATACATAATATGGATACTTCTGCAAACTTTTCTGCTTATTTTTTAAATTCAAATGCAGTATATTTGCTTTATTTTCAGTAGGAAGTGGTCTTGAACCCTTGCAGAAGCCTGGGGTTAGCGGCAGCTGTGCAAATCTCTGCCTGTCACTTTGTGCACAACTGAATTAATTTATTTTTCCAAGTAGCTAATAGTGTCTCATTTTTTAAACATGTGGAAAAACCTTTAAAGTCATTTTATGGACCTTTTATATAAAAATGTTGAACAGAATAGTTGCTCCAAAAGCAGTTTAATAAACTTGAAATTCAGTGAAGGAACTTCTTTAGAAAATATGCGAGTTAGTTTAGCTGTATAAATTTCTAGCGCTGGCCATGCCATTAAAATGCATGATTCAGATTCCTGTTAAACCAGGAAGTCCCAAATTATGTTTTTGCAAGATTCTAACTGTATATGTGGAGGGGAAAAAAGGATTCTAGGTAGATAAATTTGTGAAATGCTGAGTTAGACATTACTCATCACTAGACTGATTAGTTTTTAACACATTAATATGCATTTTGATTCTCTAAGAACCAGTGCTATAGTATATTTAGATTTCATCACCAAATGCCCTTTTAAAAAGTAGAACCATTAATATGTGGTTTGGGAAATACTATCTTAACCATTCCTCTATTAGGATATTGGTCCACTTACAAGGTTGGTTAAGTGGTTTGAGATGGACATGACTGAGGAGTATCATAGGGTTCTTCTTTTGTTTTAACGACAACTTTATTGTTCTATATGGTGGCAAACTTTATTTTATTGAGATTCAAATACCTGTTTTGTACTCCTGCTGACATAGATTATCCGCATTAGTGCAAGGTGGACTGCAGGCAGACCTGCTTTCACACAGGTACAGCCAAAATATTTTTCAAGCAGCCCTATGATCAGCTCCAGAAAGTATTCTTATCGAAGCCCCAAAATAATCATGTGGCATAGAAGGAAGAAGTGAGACTAGCTCTGGAAATTTGGGGCAAAAGTTAAAAATTACTTTTATGAAACTATTAAATATCACTGTCATGAATGTATTCCTATAGATTAGGACATTGAGCTTTTATGCTATCCTATGAAATCTGCCTCAGTGAGTAGCCCCCAAGTAAACCACAGCTAACTAAATGAGTTCATCTGTTAAACGGAGTTAGAGTTAGCCTAAATGTCTAAAGAATACTTGCCAAAAACAACCCACTTGGTTTTGGCAGATTTAACACATTAGTTGGTATCTGACAGTAATATTGGCCACAGCATAACTTGCTTCTTGAGACTATTCCTGGAATGTGCTTGTAATATCAGCAGAAAGGAAGGTGACTATTTTTAAATGATAAATAGAAGTGGGAAAACACATATATGATTCACCTAAAAGTTGAATAGATTATTTAGGTGTAAGTTAAAAAAAGTCTAAGACATAGCCTGGTTTTATTCCATATGTGTGGAGAGATTCTACAGTTTTGCATTTTTCCAGTAGAATTTTTATATTGTTGTCTTTACTAAAATTGGCTTGTTGTCATTGCTAAAAACTCTTCCCAACACTGTTAGAAGTAATTAAAATTGATGTGTAGCTGCTTTTAAAATCTTATGTTTTTCTACTCAACTAAGTTAGTACCCCTCTTTCTCTTCCTACACAGAGTTAGCTTTGGAATCAAACCCTTCTGACCATCCGAGGGCAAGCACGATTTTCCTGAACAAATCGCAAACGGATGGTAAGACAATTTTTTTTTCCTCTGAGAAGATTGAAAACCATTTTTGTTTTGTGTATTATAGAAAGTGTTTAAAAGAACTCATACATTTATAGAGAGTGTTTAAAAGAACTCATACATTAAATATTTCACTTTTTCGTGCATCTCCTTGTTTTATTTTAATATGATAGATACACTTGCCTTTAGTTGTCAGTGTGTCAGTGAGAACAGGTAGACTGTGTTTACACATTTTGCACCTCCGTATCAGTGCAGTCAGGCGGCCACATGATTTAGGTGTGCTCTGTTTCTCCAAACTGTGCCCTTTACCCTCGCTCCCAAGAGCATGCTTTTTAAAGATGAATGATAGGATTTAGGTCAGTTAGGGTTTCATTTGAACAAATCAAAAAAATCTGTTTATATATGAGGATTGAATTTATGATTTTGGCCCCATTTAACATAGTGCTCAACCAGATGATTCTATCTCACATTCAGATTTATACTCAGAACTTTCAAACTTTCAGAACTTTCTCATTTGGATGTAATGTGGTTCACGTCAGAGTGGACGTGTCCCCAGCGGAGTTTCCCTGAAGGTTAGCCTCAGCAAGTGTGAAGTCCCTGTGTTCTGTTTGCCTCAGGATAAGAATCAGAACTGCAGGGTTTTGACACTTCTGCTTGCTTGCTTGCTTATTTTCATTAATGTTATATTAAATCTAGTTTGCTTGCTTAAAAGGCCACACATGATCAAGTTTTTTCAGTTGATTATGACAGCAGAACCACAAGAAGTGAGGATTCCATAATGTTTTAAGTAATGCAGCGCAATAAAAAATGGGAGTTCTAATCTGCCTTTTCATGGTGTATGTGAATTTTGCCTGTCTGGAACTGTTCGTTTTTGGTTAGAATTGCTCTACCTCTCAGTTTTTCCCAGAGCCATGGGCTGCTCACATGTAGAGAGAGTGGAGACAGTAAAGAGAAAACTAGCCCCTGCCCCTCTCTCCAGCCCTAAGGGGCACGTGCCTTGATGCCCCTCCTCCAGTAGGAGGTGGCATGGGTCATGAACTGGGAAGTGCTGCCCCGGACCCTCTTCAGTTTTCATTCTTCTTCTGGCCTTTGTTAGAGCAAGTTGCTTTTGTGTGCTGTAGATATGTTCGATTAGGTTAGCACACTCATTTTAAAATTTAAATAGGTTACTTTCCCATTGAGTGAAGACCCATTTTTTTTTTAGTGAGGTATTTTAATTGATTACCAGTAAGTAGTTCAGGATGTTTCCTGGGGTGCTGGTGCACGAAGGGGTTAGTGCCTGGCCAGAAACTGGTTCTTAGAGCTGTCAGCGCTTAGATCCCGGTGATTCACGTAAGGTGGGTAAAAATGTAGAATGAGAAACTAGTCTGGGTATTCAGTATCAACAAGTAAAATGTATTAGCTAAGTTTCTCACCTGGCCTAATTTCTTTGCCCTTTTCCTCTATGCCTGGAGAGTCTTTCATTTGTACCTGATACGGAATATCTGTTAGGTCAAAAAGTAAAACTATGTTTTTAGCTTTACTTTATGGGACTCATCTTGCCAGGTGATTTAAATTATAAACTTTGTTGGAAATTATTTTTTAAATGGAACGGAATTTTGTCTCATTTTGTATGTTGGTAATCTGTCAGATAATCAGCAACTTTTATTTTTCTATGGCATTTGTATCAGAATTGATCAGTTAATTTTTTTTATTCTCAGTGCGAGAAAAGAGGAAGAACAACTATGTAAACCATGTAAGTAAACAGTTGAAAAGTTAAGTAAGAAATTAATAGTTTGAATTAAAAGTTGTATGCCATGATTCCTGAAAAATATAATGGACCCAGTACTATTAGCATAGACATCTTTTTGTAGATTTCCTAAATCTCCTTTGTTTTTCTAATTATCAAACTTACAAATTCAGGGAAGTCTTTGGCTTAGTAATGCCTTTTTTGAAGGGTGCTGACATTTAAGTTAAATTTCAGTAACATGATCGTGGTATAAAGATCTGCCTTAATTTTAAAATCTTACTATTTTTACAAAAATAACAAAAGTGTAATAGCTAAGTTAATTTTCAGCACTATTTATTGACTTCCTGTCATAGCAGGTGAAAGTTTAGCTTTCTTACTCTATTGTGGTCTTATTTCCCTCCCACTGTTCCCTCAACATGTAACACGGTTTTCAGAAAAGCAGAACCACTGTTTACGTTGTTATGACCATGCAAATATTTTTCACTGCTGAGCCATTTAGTTCTCTGGATGTGCCATTTCCTTGTGTAACCCTCATTCTTTTTCTCAAGTGTAATTGAAATCTGAGCACTTCCACACTTTTCCTGGATAATACAATCCTCCTCTTGCCATGATCTCACATAGCCAAGTGCAATGAGCAGGCTGGTCTCCCTGATTTAAAATAATAATAATAATAATTTGTATCTATCAATCTAGAAATTTGACAAGAGGAAAATGATTACCAGACAGAAATATTACGTTTATGCTACATTAACTTAATACTTAGTAATTCTTCATTTCTGTGTATGTGCAATTAATTTCCTGATTATATTCTCTTGCCTATTTTTCTAACAGCTATTTTCCTCCCAAATGCTGTAACATTTGTTACATGCCTATCAAAAATGTTTTCTGTCTACTAAACACGTGTGTTCCATTTTTTTCTTGGAAACAACCTTCCCCAGCCTTTTACCATCCTACTCCAGTGTGTAGCCTGGTTGTCCTGGGCCTGCTCTGTGCCTGTTTTCTCTTTGAAGTCATCCAGGAGCTCACATAACTGCTTTCTCATGGTGGATCCCGTGTTCTAGATTCTGTTTCCCTGTCTTGTTACACTCCCTTGTTTTACTGGCGCATGTTTCCCCAGGAAAGGGTGCTCGTGCAGAAGTTTTTAGAGATCTCGCCTCTCTGAAATGCCTCCTAGTTGATAAAGTGTAGAATTCTAGGGTGAAAATTAATGCACAAGTTTTACAGTTCAGAAGACAATTCTGCTGTTTTCTCATTTACAGCATTGTTCTTAAATCTATTGACGTTGTATAAGACATTGTATGTTACCAATTTTAGTCATTCTTCCCCATCCCTTCCCCTCTGGAAGCTTTTAGTACCTTCTCTATCCCTGAGATATGAAATTTCATATCATGAAATTTCGGTCTGTATCTTTTCATTTTTTGCGGCCATTAAGTCTGTGGATCCTCTCTCATTTCAGTGAATCTTTAAAAAAATATTTTCTCAGGCCCGGCTGGTGTAGCTCAGTGGATTGAGCGTGGGCTGGGAACCAGAGGGTCCTGGTTCGATTCCCAGTCGGGGCACATACCTGGGTTGCGGGCCAGGTCCCCAGTGAGGTCCCCAGTGAGGTCCCCAATGAGGGCCATGTGAGAGGCAACCGTACATTGCTCTTTCTCCCTCCCTTCTCCTCTCTCTGAAAATAAATAAATAAAATCTTTAAAAAAATATATATATTTTCTCAGCCCTGGCTGGTGTAGCTCAGTGGATTGAGTGCGGGCTGGGAACCAAAGGGTCCCGGTTTGATTCCCAGTCAGGGCACATGTCTAGGTTGCAGGCCAGGTCCCCCTGAGGGCCATGTGAGAGGCAACCATACATTGCTGTTTCTCTCTCTCTCTGTCTCCCTCCCTTCTCCTCTCTCTAAAAATAAAAATAAAATCTTTAAAAAAAAAGAAAAATATTTTCTCGCCCTGGCTGGTGTGGCTCAGTGGATTGAGCGCGGGCTGGGAACCAAAGGCTCCCGGTTCAATTCCCAGTCAGGGCACATGCCTGGGTTGCAGGCCAGGTCCTCAGTGAGGGCCATGTGAGAGGCAACCACGCATTGCTGTTTCTCTCCCTCTCTTTCTCCCTCCCTTCCCCTTTCTCTAAAAAATAAATAAAATAAATAAAATCTTTAAAAAATATATATATATTTTCTCTATTCCTTTTTTCTAGTGTTTGTATTACTCAGAATACTGGTACTCTTAGACCAGCATTTTTTCACGATTTTCTAATGTTTTTCCCTCCTCTTTTCCATTTCATCTAAAAGGAAATCTCTACTTCTTAAAGATTTACTTGACTTTATGCTCCAGCCTTTCTATTGAATGCTTTGTTTTGTCTATCTTTTTGATTTATAGCGTTCTCTTATTTTCTGTTATTCTTTTTTAATAACATTCAGTTTTTTCACCAATGCACATTTTTGCCTTTTTGAGGTTAAGAATTTTATTTATTTATTTATTTATTTATTTATTTATTTATTTATTTATAGACAGAAGGGAATGGAGGGAGAAAGAAATGAGGAGAAACATCAATGTGTGGTTGCATCTCACGTGGCCCTCCTGGGAACCTGGCCTGCAACCCAGGCATGTGCCCTGACTGGGAATCGAACCGGTGACCTTTTGGTTCGCAGCCCGTGCTCAATCCACTGAGCTATACCAGCCAGGGCAAGAATTATTTTTTAAAGTTTCCATTTGCTTCCGAATTTTATCACTCCCATTAATTTCCTCCTTCCTGTTTTGCTCTCTCTTACTTGTTGGCTTCCCTCAGATGTATAGTGCTCCCTGGCTCTATCTTAAGATCTGATTGGAAGCACCAGGAATAAGCAGGACTTGTATTAACTGATAGGCCTCTTTGGAGGATTTTGGGGTCAAGCCTCTGAGTTCTGAACCCGCCTTTAGTTCTGTCAGATAAACTGGCTTTCCGAGTCCTGTCGCGGCCACTCTTGTAGGCACCAAGTTTGTGCTTCCTCTGTTCTGCTGTGTCATTTGCCAGTCCTTTATCTAGTCTTCGACTTTCAAACATTAAAAATTACTGCTGTTGGTCCTATATTTTGTGTAACCTTTTCTTCTTTTTACCTTTAATTCTGATGAGCTATCTCTGAAAGGAAGGGGAGAGGAAATGGATTTGTAGTCAGTCCCACCATGTTTAACTTAAGTGTAGGACCTGTATTTAAAGTGTGAATCTAAGTTTAAAGTTTTAATTCAATGTAATTAATGATATTAATTCAGAGAATATTTTGGGCTATACCTATAATTAGCATACTACACTTTTCTGCCAGAACCTTAATTAAGAATTCTATTCAAACTGCTCATCCTGCCATATTGTCCCATTAATGTGCAACATAGATGGAGCAGTTTTCATTAATGCATAAAGTGTTAGAAATTTTTAGGTTAATTAAGTCATTAATTCTTAATATTCAAAACTTGTGAAAAAGTAGAGGGAAAAAAGTAAACTTTAGCTTTTTTAATGGGTTAAAATGAAACAGTAGGCGCCATGGTTGGCAGAATTTCAACGGGTTCATGACCTTTGATAGTAAGGTTTGGGTTGTGACTTGTTAGACTTTTAGGTATGATTATTGTTCTGGTCTTTGCCTTTGAACCTTAAGTCTACTAAGCAACTTCTTCCCTTGTAAAGATTGGAAAAGTCCATCTAGTGTATTGTTAGTGCTGAATGAATGAAGATAAAGTGTGATTCTTTGTCCCTGTGTATTCTGGTGACCAAATTTAATAATACCTAAGTACACTAAATTGTCAGTAGTATTTTGGCTGTTTAATTTTTTTTTGTATTTGCATTTCATATCTTTATATTTGTCAGTGTAGTTTATTGAGGTAAGCCAGCAATAGTAAGTAAGGCTTTAACCATAAGGGACTTTTGTCTTAAATTTTCAAGCAAGATGAGGGGTAAGTAACCTGATGGCAGCCAATATATGTCTAGGCTTTGCAGAAGTTTAATTCTGCCACCCTCTAGTGATTACCAGATACTCAGATACTGAGAAGCTTGAATAGCTGGGAGTAGGCCTAGACGGCTTAGAAAGTTTTCAGTATTTCTTTGGTTTGCTAATTTACTAAATGAACCCCCATTGGGTTGTAAGCCCATGTCTAATTCAAAAAATTTTAGCACTAATATTCAAAGATAAACCAATATACATTTAAATAGAAAAAAATTAGAGGATAATGGGAGCAAATATTAACCAAAGTTTTACCAGCTGTATTTTGGTGTGTTTTTTCCCTATTCTTTATACTTCCCCAATATATAGGTTTTTTATTATAATTGACTTTATTATGGTATATTGTATACCACATTACACCTTAATAGTAGTGATCTTAAAATGTAACCTTCCATTTCAAATAAAAGTATTTGAATGAATTTTCATTTTTCATGCTGTATTTGTTGTTGGTGGTGGGTTTTTTTGGTTTTGTTTTTTTTGAGATCCAAAAAAATAAATTACATGTTAACTCCATAGCTTAAGGAACATAGGAGAGTCTTAGCTATAGCTAAAACATTCCTTGCTTGAAGGAGACTTTTCCCCCAGATCATGGTGCTTTTCAAAAATATGCTGTCTGGAACTTTTGGTTTATAAGGAATAAGTACCTTTGCAGTAAAACATCCGAGACAAGTGAAATGGTGTTTTGTAGATATTTCTCAGTATCCTCTACTGGCAACTGTTAGATGCTCTGTATTTTAAGAGGCATCAACTAGATTTTCTTTCTGCCCTATCTTTTGTGTGTTTGTGGGGAATACTGACGGGGAAGTATGACAGCATGATGCAAATTATTTTATGTTAATATGAGGAAGGAAGGCTCATCTGAATTGGTTTTAAAAAATACAACAAAACCAAGCATATTACAATTTTTGTATTCTCTGATATTAAAGAATGCTACTGTTACTTTGAACTACTCACAGTAACTGGGATTAGTTATTGGCCTTACTTTAAGGAAGAGAATTGGCCTAACATTGAGGTTATTTCAGTATTCGATTATTGTTTTATTGTTGGGCTTTTTGCAAATCAATGGATACTTCTAAAGTGTTTTAAAGATATTTTATTTTTTAGAGGGTCTCAAAAAGTTCTTTGTCACCTCTCCAGTGCAGATACATTCTAATTTGTATCTGTAGTAAGATTTACCTTCCAGTTGTAGTTAATTTTAAATAATTTGTCAAACACTAGGTGAACTCCTGATTTGTCCCAGATTCTGTTCTCAGCAGCTGGATAGAGGTAGGGAAAAAGTCCTCCTTTCCCTAGAGAAGCTTGAGTTGTTTTTTTTTTAAATCCTTACCTGAGGATATGTTTATTGATTTTGAGAGAGCAGAAGCAGCAGAGGGTGGGGGCGGGGCGGGGGGAGAGAGGAAGGGAGGAAGGAAGGAAGGAAGCAAGCGAAGGAGGGAGGAATGGAGACAGGTACGTAGATAGATATATTGATGTGAGAAACATCATTGGTTTCCTCCAGTGTGCCCTGACCAGGAATTGAACCCACAACCTTTTGGTGTATGGGACGATACTCCAACCAACTGAACCACCCAGCCAGGCCAAGAAGTTTACTTTTTTATGAGGGGACTTCCCTGTAAACAATTGATACCATGTAACAAGTGGTAGCCTAGATGCCCGAGTGTGCAGAGAAAGGGAGACATTTTGTAGTGTGGTTGCTGGCAGAGGTACCCTGGAGGTGGGTGACGAGTGGGGAGGGAGGAAGGTTGCTGGGACATGAGGAGGAAGAGGCATTGTCGGCAGCGGAGCAGCATGAGTGAGGCAGGGTTGTGATGAGTGCCAAATAACTTAGAGAATTGAATGAATAACATTTAGAAATGAATGGACAGTATTCTTTGAGGCTCTCACTTGAGTAATGTAATAACAGTCTTACTTAAACATGAAATGAGAATTAAATTCTCAAAGTTGTTTTATCTGGTTTTTGGATGTGAGAGAATCTTAAAACAATACTCTTTTATCCTCCAGCTAGGAACCTTAGACCCAGAGAGACCTTTGACTCCCTAGCTTGGTAGCAAATGGGCAGCGCCGGCACGCACACACCTTTGACTGACACGTGTTCTGTCACACTGTCTCCTGAACTAATATTTATTATTGGCTTTCATTTACTGCGATAAAATGTTCCTGCTTCAATATTCTATAAGGTGTTATGTTTTATTGTAGTAAATGAATAGTACAAATAGAAAATCTTAGCTGCTTTTTATTGCTTAAGACAAAAACACTGAAATCTTACTCTAAACATTTTACAGCATTATAAAGGGAATGTATAAGGGTCTGCCAGGTTTGATTATAGGTCCTATGTCAAGGGAAGAATTTCATAATCCATTCCTCACATCTTGTCTGTGGAAGTTAAGAGTCTCTATTGAATGGTTTTCCCATAGAGCTGCATGTGATATCACACTCAAGCAGTTCGTGGAGTATAAGAAAAATCTTAATGCTTAATTGTTTGACATTTTAACCAAGGAAAAAGCACACTTTTATAGGTTTAACTTACCATGACATTTTCTTCTATTTCCCTTCCCCTTCAGGTATCTCCAGGGCACCTTACTAAAAAATATAGCTCATGCTCAACAATATTTCTAGATGACAGCACAGTCAGCCAGCCTAATCTTAGAACCACAATACAATGGTGAGTACAACTAGGTCGCCAAGGGCTGAGTGACAGGCCCCCTTACGCTAAAGGCATCCTAGCCATATATAATTTCAGTCATTTGATTGTCCTTTTCAGTGATCAGGTTAAGAAATCAATGCCAATTACATACTGATTTCAAGAACCTAAATATGAGTTTCCAATATCCACTTTAATATTAGAGTGGATGGAAGGGAAAGCCACTTAGCAAATAAGAAATCCCAGAACGAGTACTTCTCTTTATTTGATGCATTTCTGTTGGTAAGACATTGTTGAACATAATAAAAAGGAGAGGTGCTTTTTATTGGATGTTTCTAGGAAAAAAGTATTTATGAGATAAAGGCCTAAAACAATGTGTGTGTGCTATTTTGGAAGCTACTCTTAGAAGAAGGAACAGCTTATCCCCTGCTGCCACCAGAGTGTATGTGCCTTTAAGTTTAATTAGATTTTGTCAGATTGTTCCCATCATACATTTTTCCCCCACATTGTTTCTGTGTAAAAATTCACTTCTTCCTATCGCCCAAAGAGGGAGAAAATACATCAAACCAGTCTTAAGGAATAACTTTTCAAACTAATTTCTATGTGGATATAATTTGTTCAACTGACTTTTTAATTTCATAGATATATTAAATTTAATTTTCTATATATAGATATAAAAATATCCAAAATACTATCTCAATCCATATATAAGAAAATCAGCAGAAAAAAATGAGAAAGGTGCAGTTTTGGAAACATAGCCACGGTCAAGTTTATTCTTAAGCAGACATGAACAGTGTGTCATGATGATGAGAACTTGTCGTTAATTTCTGGGAGCACCACCTAGTCCACAATTGGAGATGCACTTTAAAAACACCCTAACGTGAACTTTTCAAGCATACATAAAAGAGAAAAAAACAAAACAGGATGTAGAGACCCCCGACTCCCACTGGGGTTGTACAGGGAACATTGTCAGTGTCTCCTTCGGATATGTGCATTAGTTTTCCAGAACACAGTTTGGGGAATGCTATCTGAAAATATTAATTGCCTCATCCCTGATTTTATTTTTCAGTCTTAAAAACTTAATTAGCTTATAAACTTAATCTTGTTTTAATATACCAACTTTTTTGCTAATTAAATTATCAGTAACCCTCAATTAAAAATAGCATGTTCACAATCATAACCATGTGACTGTCTTCTCTTACGACAATAATTAAGATCAAATTGTGTTTCAGCAAAAACTGAGCCTTGTCTCTTTCTAAAGTTCTGAGCTGTGGCACCTATTGAGAATAATCACTGAACATTTTTATTCAGCTAAGACATTAAATCTATGAGTAAAAAACCCCATCGACTTTGGCTACATTCTGTAGCTTTTTTTTTTTTAATTCAAAAGATTCTGATGTTACAGTGTATAATTCAAAAGTGGTTTTAAAGATTAACCTTGCTCAGACAAGTAAGTTTCATGCTTATTTCTCCAAATTAGTCTAATTCTTGGAAGTTCAGTAAGTTTTAATTTGTTCTCATTAAGTTTTGAAGATAGTCATTCAGTACATTAACTATTGGTGAAATAAAAATTTACTGAAAAAATTAATAGAGCTAATTGGCTTTTAGGGATGATTTTGAAAAATGTTTGTTATGGGGTAGTAGTACATTGTTCTCAGCGGGGCAGTGAGCCTTAGTAGAATCACTTACGCAACCTTTTTAAAATACATGTCTCTGAAAACATGCATTCCGCCCCTCCTCCCCCAGCATGCTCTCGCTCTCACAGGCCTTTAAACCGAGGAAGGATGTGAGGCATGATTACGTGGACAAAAGCATCCAGGGTGGTTCTGATCTTCACCCTAATTCATGAGTTCCCAAACTTGGCTGCACATGGCGGTCATCTGGGGAGCTTTAAAAACAATACCAAGTCTTCCCAATGCCTTTAAATCAGAACGTCAAGAGGTGGAAGCCAAGCGGTTTTTAAGACTCCTCAGATGATTCCTGTGTACAGCTAAGCTTGGGAACCACTGTCTGATCAGAGTGTAGGAGAAAGAACTGCTTCTTACTATTGGAGGGACCTTGAGCAAGTCCATTTTAAGCCTTGGTTCCCTTATCTGTAAAATGGGTTGTTGAATTAAATGTTATCTAAGGTTCAGTGGTCGTTTTCATCCTTGAAGTTTTATGAAATCTGTGAATTTAAAATCGAAGACGAAACTATTTGAAGCACTATAGAAGTATCCATTTTTGATGCTAACAATGGTATAAGCCTTTTTACAAGTGCTAATATTCTAGGGGCCTAGTTATAAAATTCAGATTTGCCTTCCCTCAATTATTTTGAGCTTCATTTTAGACACTGGGGGCAAAAGAAGAATACGTATAACTTAACCAAGAGAACCCATTTGTTGCCTAATGCACAACATCTTTGAATAACTTAGGAATACAGTATTTTTTCACAGTATCTGAGGACTTACATATTTGCTCATTAATATTTCACTTAAACTAATTTTGAAGTAATTTATTAAATATTACACTATTATGCTACATTTTTAGCACTGCTTATTTCAGGATAGCTAGACCTATTGATTTTGTGGGTTCTCACTGCTATTAAATTTTCTGATAATTGTGTAGAAGTGATTTTAAATGATTTTATTTGGTATAGAGCACTTTATTTACCTTTAGGGAAATGATAGGAAACGGGTGGGTAGGTGGGTACTGAAATAGATCAGCTGAAACGCAGGGCCTCACACCTTTCTTTAAAAAAAAGCATAAAAACTACTCTATGGCTTAAATTTCAGCATGTGTACAAATAAATATAACTTGTACAGGATAAAAGGTTCTGTGAGTGGAAGGGTGAATGACAGAGGAAACATGTGATAACGTATATATTGTAATAATCAACCAAACATGTCTTCTCACAGCATGTTATTTAGCACTTTGGTTCCCCTATTTTGCCTAAAAGCCAAAGAGCTAAGACAAGGGTGCAAGGGCCCATGTGGTACTGCTCTGAAAGAGGATTGCAAGGCCACTGGGCAGCTGGGAAGGCCTTCCCCGACTCTAAACCCCTTTTAAAATATGTTTTCAGACATAACATACTAAAATCAATGTTACGATTTTTCTTTCCTCCACAGTGTGACCTTAGCGATATATTACCACATAAAGAACAGGTGAGTTTTAAAACCTGCCTTATTATTCTAGCTATTAAATTTATAAGATACGAAGTTTAGTGTTAGGTAATAACTGTAGACATTGAAATAAGCTGTACAGTGCTTTTATTACATTATTGAAGCCAGTCACTTGTTTTTGCCTTAGGACTCTTAATGCTTAAGTTATTGTGGATCCCAGTATTTGTTTGTGTTAGAAATTAAAATTGGGAATTTAAAAATAAGTCCATTGTATGTTCAAGCAATTTTTATAGCACTCTTGAAATTCTGCACTAGATAGTTCTTGGTGGCGGTGGATTGTGCTGTGCATTATAAGATACTTAGCAGCACCCCTGGCCTCTGCTCCCTGTGTTTGCCGCTCCCAAGAGCACCTCTCCCCACTGCATGTTGTGAGAACAAAAAGTCTCCCCAGCCATGGCCAACTGTCCCCTGGGGGACAAGCATCACCCATGACTGAGAACCATAGTATCAACATAATTTTTTATGAAAAGTATTATTTTTCACAACAAAAAATTTGAGTGGAAAGTGTGTTGTTTATTTACTTTTTTGCAAATCTCTTTAATGTCGGCCTTAATAGAAGACAGCTAATTCTCATGTATACCTGTTTTCAGTCATTTGCAATCATTTCAGTCATTTCAATCATTTGTTTTGAAGAAACAATATAAAGACCCAGTCTCATGTAGCTATATTATATATGGCTAGAAAAAGGTGTATTTCTAAAGCCTTTAGATAATTGTGGATATTCTTTGATACTATACCAAAAGTGCACAAGTGCTGGCTTCTTAAATGAGTTACAGTGGAATTTAAAATCATATCCATGAACTTACAGTAGGTACTTTGCTAAATTAATACCCGCTGATCTATCTTGTATGCTTAATGGATCTTTTACTTGTACGTGATTTTGCAGTAATATTACACATTGGTCATTTGGGAAGTGTTGGTTTACATTTCTTTATAAAGTGTCAGAAACTTTCGTTGGGATCACCACCAGTCTTACCAGAAAAGTGTTTAAGTATTGAAAAGGTGTCAAGCTCACAAAAAAAAGTACACGTTTTCTCAAATCCCGATTTTTAGCTTGATAGCTTAAATTGTGTCATTGGCAACAAATAAGTTTTTTTTTGAAGTGACAGGCTCCCTTTTTGTTTCTGAGAGCATGGCCATTGCACTATTAGGTGAAGATACTCTCTGAAAAAAAGTAGCTCCTTCAACACACAATTAAGTCAGAAGTGCTTTTCCGTAATACGGCCGCATCTCAGTGTGCAGTGGCAATCAGTGTGTGCTTCCCACTTACTCAGCGTGTAAAAGTCAAGGTTTAATAACACTCTTAATTTTTACTGCTTTATCAAGGATATTATTAAGTAAACCAGAATCTTTTTTCAGCTGCGAGAGGCCACGAAGAAGAGAGTGACTACTACAACAGTGTGGCACCATGGCCCTGATTCATGCTCAGAACTCACTCTTGCTCTTACACCTTCATTGCCGTGTCAGTGTAAACGCAGGCGATGCCCTGAGATTCCTGTAAAAGCAGTGTTGACCCCGTGGGCCTCCTGAAAAGGGTCTCGGCCCACAGCAGTTTCCAACCTTTTGGCGTCTGTGGGCCACACTGGAAGAAGAGTTGTCTTGGGCCACACATTAAATACACAAACACTAATACATTAATGAATACTGATGAGCCAAAAAAAGGTTTTAAGTAAATGTACAATTTTGTGTTGGGCCACATTCATAGCCATCCTGGGCTGCAGGTTGGACACCCCTGGGGGAACCCAGCAGGCTACCCGAACATATCTGGAGAACCACTGTTTAAATGAGCAGAGTGTATTAGGTGGTGAACTTTTAAATCAAAAGACTGGTCACTTTAAAATAAAAAGGCAAGTTTTTAACTCAAACTATTTAAAAGACAGAAAGAAATATGTAATAGGAATATACCACAGAAAACTAAATGAGAGAAAAAGCAAGGAAAAACACGAATCTCATATTCCACATGAATTAAAATTCTAAAGACATTATTGCCTCCTACTAATGCTTTATAAAACGTCCTTGTGTGTTCCAATGTGAGGTTAGAGAAGTGGAAATATGTTTTGTTAGGGAGAGTCAGTGCTTATGAAGGCACCTCTGGCTAGTCTCTGGAGAAAAGATTTCGCAGAATTCGATGTGCTGAGTGAAGAGCTCAGGCAATTGTCTTACAGAATGCAAGAGCAGAACTTGTAAACTGCTTTGTCGAAGGTTAAGCTGCTCCCTCCACCTCGCCTATACTCTCAGCAGATGTGTTCCTAAGGTATTAACAGTTTCTGAATTAGTCTTTTTTAAAAACACATTTTTGTTTTTTAGAGATGCAAATAGATCCTTGGATATTTTTGATGAGAGATCACATCCACTCACAGTAAGTGTCAGTTTTATTGAGGTTATATTTTTCTCTCATGCAGCTGTGTTTGATTTCATGCTGATTTGTTTGAAATCAATTACTAGAAGAAAATTACTTCCTCTAACTTGGAGTCAAAAATCATCTTTCTTTAAATTTTCTTCCCCACCCCTTGTTGTATCTAATTATTTTACAAAAGGAGTGTTATAAAGGGATATGTCAGTACTGAGTTGCAGCTTGTATAATTAGTAAGCTCAGCTAAGTAAATATACCCCCAAAACAGAAAATGTACCTTTGCAAGATAGTTTTCAGGAGCATCAGACAATATAAATACTTGTAAAGAAACTTGATAGATACATTACCATCTCAATGAAGAAAATTAATATGGCAAGAACTTTCACATTCACTTCAGATGCTCTGTAGCAGTATGTGGGGGACAGCTGTATAACATGGCACCACCTTGGAGCCTGTGGTTACAGGGAACTGAAATGTGTTTTCAGACTTGATTGCAGAGAAGTATGACGTGGTGATCAAGACTTTTGAGCCTAAAAATAGCTTACATTTAGATAGAATGCTATAGCGGGAAGGTGGAAAGGAACACACAAATTTTGGGGGGCTGTGCCTTTATTTGTCATAATGAATGGTGGTGAGTATTGAACCACTATTGTTTTTTAAGATCCCATTGTTTATATTTAAGAGACTGATAGACATAACACCCAGTACAAATTGTTCTAAGAGGCCTGTGAGCACAAGTGGGAGCCTGCTATCACAAGAATCCTTTACTTTGCTTCAGTGGATACTTACATTGCTTTTTTTTCTCCTTTCAGCGAGAAGCGATTCCAGAGGAATACTTCAAGCATGACCCGGAGCACAAATTCATTTACAGATTTGTTCGGACTCTTTTCAGTGCCGCACAGCTGACAGCTGAGTGTGCGATAGTAACTTTGGTAAGGTAGCTCTTCCTTCATGAAGCGCCTCTCTCTGTCTTGCACACAGGCTGTGGTCCTGTTGTTCACGTCAAAGAGCTTTATTAAGAGAAACCTATCAGAGGAAGTAAAATATACACATTCGAGCTGAAGAATCGTTGTGATTTAAAGCGTTGCCATCGCTGTTCTCCTCGCAAACAGTTGCTGTTGAAGGCAGCAGGTGTGCTGCTGGGGCAGGATGGGGGCAGTAGCCTCTCGGCCACAGGCTGAGGGTAGGTCCAGGCTGAGTCCCAGGCTGAATTCCACGGGCAGTTCTAATGTGTGTCTTGATTGAAAACCATAGCCCTAGATTTTCTGTTCTCGGATGATGGGTGGTAATCCAAGCCCGCTGTTTTCTTGTGCCTGCCAGTGAGGTTGCCCAGGATTATAGTGCCAGTAGTACCTGAAAAGGCTTTGCTAGTTGCCTGCTGAGCTACAGCTGGGTAACGACCTTTGTGTCACCCATACAGAATTCCTATGGGAAGATTTTATCATTTGGAATAACAAGTCCTACTCTAGTGAGAACTGGTTAGGATTGTATTACTCCTCCCTCAGCACACCTAAAGGGAAGGGTCAATGGCATGGTCTGGAGGAAAAGAATACTTAGGTCAGTGCCTCCTCCTTTAGTAATCCAGTTAAAATTTTGGAGAGGAAGCTCATGCTCCTGAATGGAGACCCCACAGTGGGCACTGGATCAGACACAGGCCTTTTCATGGAGTTAACCAGCTGTTCGGAGTGCTCAGCGCTTGCTGGAGAAAGGCAGGGGTGCCACTTCATATGGAGAGCTGGGTAGTACAGGAGGGAGAGATCTGGGTGGGAGGAGGGGGAATTCTTTGTAGACACGTTAAGCTTGGTGTACCTGCAGCAGCAGAGTGGCAGTGTCTGGTAATCATTTCAGTGGGTGGAATTAGAGCATTAAGAATTAAGAGTCGCATTTCAAATGCAGAGAAAGCACGTGACTCAGAAGTGGACAGAAGATAGAATCTGACAAAGAGTATTCAGTGGATATTTATGGAATGAGTAACTTCTTGGCAGCATTTAGCATTTTGACCACACCCTCTCTTGAGCCTCACTTATCTTGGCTTTTCTTTGATCATTCTCTCCTGGTTTTCCCACCATTCTAGCCACTCCTAGGGACCTGTCCCCTAAATGCTGACAGTACTTACAGATTTAAGTGCTGAGGAGAGAGGAGAGAACAGGTTCAATAAAGTTCTTGCCTTATGGAGTTTATATTCTAGTGAGGAAGACTTGTGTTTTTCAGTGTTTTTAACAAGAAGATAAAGCAGGGTGGAGTGATAAAGTGATTACAGGGGCTTACTACTTTACTAAGAATGATCGGGAGCAGCCTCTGTAAAGAGGTAGCATTTGAACCCTGCCCTGACTGAGCTGAGGAAGGTAAGGAGCTCTGGCATTACAGGCAGAGGGGACAAGTGCGAGGTTCTGACACAGCGCACAGCGTGCTCTGCGTGTTCAAGGAGCAGTGAGGGGGCCAGTGTAGTCAGTGTGGGAAATGAAGGACGGAACGTGGGACCTGGGGGCACAGAGGGGCAGTGTCCTATCTTGTTGGGCCTTGTAGCTTGCAGGCCATGGAAATGAGTTCCATTTTTATGTGATGGGGAACCTTTGGCGGACGTTGAGCAGGGCAGTGAAGTGCCCTAATTAAAGAGGCTATCCTGGCTGCTTTGGGGAGAATGGACTGGAGTTGGGAGGCTGGGCAGTCAGGAGGCCATAACAGTGATACAGGGACAGATAGAATAGAAAGTGTGATCAGGTTACCAATGACAGGTAGAGATAAGAATTGCTAACAGATTCAAGGGGACTACGTCAAATGGGGGGGGTTTGACCCACAACTCGGTAAGCGGCAGTGCCCTTTATGTTTGTCAGGAAAGCCTGAGGAGTGGGGAGCTGGGATGAAGAACTCTGGTGTGGATGCGTGAAGGCACCGCAGCATAGTAGTAGTTTCGGTACAGCCATAGTGGCCGAGGGCAGGCTGAAGTGGGTTAAGGGGAGAACGAGAGGTGAGAGGCAGCATCAGGGCATTTCCTGTGAAAAATGAGAGGAAGCATTCTAGGGGTGTGGAGGTGCGGTGGGAGCAGCATACACGCATCACGTTGGGGAAAGTCTCTGGCAGATTATCAAAGAGGAATCCTTCCTCATGGAGGATTCTTCAAAGAGAGGTAATTGTGGGAACAGAGTTCTGCAGAAGTGGATGGAATTGACTTCATGGTAGAAGAGTTAGCTGCAGCGAGAAGAGAAATCACAGTTCCACTGACACAGGAGGGCAAGGGGTACGAATGAACAAGTAATGTCACATACCAGGTTTGCCAGTAAAGATGACAGGAAGTGGAGAGAATGCTAGTGTTGTGTAAGTGCCTCTAATTATTTCTATAAAGTAGTAGGATACCTGAGAGCACTGAGTTTTGGGGGATGAGTGCAAATTTCACTAAGAACACATAATGTTCAATAATCATTCATTCTCAAAAACACAGTTGAGTTTGGAGAATCTTGGCAAATCTGAGCTATCAATCTGATAACCTTCAGACAGTAAACATACTCTTTAAAACTGGACTTTTTTCTTTTTGTCAAATGGCATATATACTCCTCTGCAAAGCACCCGTTGAGGTAACAACAAATCACAGCTTACCTCTATAATCTTTACTCAGCTGTTAACTTTGCCCGGTTCTTTGTAGAAGACATTCAATACATGTAAAAGAAATCATGAAATCCCACAAGCTACCTGGCAGGTTTAGAGGAGAACCAGGGATGAAGAGACTGGCAGCTCTGTTAACCACCAGAATTGACTAAAGCTTCAGATTCTGTGAGGCAGAGATGGGTCTCTTAAAATGATAATGGAGAAACGAGCATCAGGGGATATGAGAGGGAGTGTCTTTTGTACTCGTGCGTGTTCTTGCAAAGGCACTAACACAGGAGTGCCTCACAGCTGCACAGCCCAGTCTCACGTACACCTGTTTGTGCTGCCTGCCCTGCTGCACACGCAGCAGCCACTGGGAGGCTCCATTGACCACCGGTTTTTATTTTCAGTCTGTGCCAAACCAGGGCCTAGTTACTGTGAAAAAGATATAAATGTGCTCAGCATGACCAGAGATTTACATATTCAAGTATTATGAAAATAACCACATAACTGCCAGACAGGTAGGAAACATTGCATGTGGTGGACACTCAAGTATTGAACAAGCTGAGTTTACACTGGGCCTGTACATGCTGTTTTTTGTAAGTGGAGAAGGACGACACAGTGCGTTTCTTCAGGATGACCTTTGCTAAGATGCACATTCCTTCCGGTGACCACAGATCGGGCTGGAAATTCACATGGGCAAAGTAGGCAGTGGAGGTGTCTGATTTGCAACTGTGACTTTGCCTCTGGCTTTGTCTGGCCAGCCAGTCTCTGTAGAACCTAAGAGGCATGTAAAAAAAATAGATGAAACCTGTCATTGCTAACAGTTCTTATCACAGCACTTAAACTGAACTAGATTCAAAGACCAGCGCTCTACTTTTGCAGGTTTACTTAGAAAGGCTTTTAACTTATGCTGAGATCGACATTTGTCCCACTAACTGGAAAAGAATTGTTCTGGGAGCCGTTCTTCTTGCCTCCAAGGTCTGGGACGATCAGGCCGTGTGGAATGTGGACTACTGCCAGATCCTCAAGGACATTACAGTTGAAGACATGTGAGTTTGAAAGGTTTTGGTGAACTTCCTAACCATTTTCCAGTGCCTCATTTGCCCCCATAAAGTTTAGATGTTAAGAAATATTTGTAAAGCTTACTTTGTGCAGAGAACTGAAATAGGCATAAAATTACATACTTCTTTCAATCCACCTTTGGTGTACCAATTAATATTCCTCGTCACTAAGTAGGTCTTGATGTGTTGTTGTAATAACTGGCTTGATAATTATTTCTGTGGTGCTTTTTGGCAAACATTTTACAAGTTCACTACCAGAAAAACAGTACAGTAAATATCATAATGGCTTTCCTAAAGCATCTACTGGTTTCCGTCCATTTTTAAGGGGCATACGTCTGGCCCTTGAAATAAATGTTCGGCCACTGTTAAGGTCTTACGAGCGCTAGATTATTAAGAGCGGGTTTGTAGCTTAAACTTGAGTCACATGTGGTATATTTACTTTTAGCAGTTCTGTTACATGAAGTTCTCTTGTCAAAGAAACCATGAGCAGCCCTGGCTGGGTAGCTTAGTTGGTTATAGCATCATCCTGATATGCCAAGGCTGCAAATTCGATCCCTGGTCATGGCACATATAAGAATCAACTAATGAATGCAAAATTAAGTGAAATGGGAAAAAAAAAGTAAGAAGCCATGATAGAAAATTAGCCACAGCTCTGACCGGTGTGGCTCAGTTGGTTGAGCACCATCCCGCTAAGCAAAAGGTCACCAGTTCAATGCCCAGTCAGGGCATGTGCCTGGGTTGTGGGTTTGGTCCCTGGTCAGGGCACATGCAAGAGACAACCAATCGATGTTTCTCTCCCTCTCTTCCTCCCTCCCTCTCTCTCTCAAAATGAATTAAAAAATTTTTTTAATTAAAAAAAAATTTAGCCACATATAAAGGTTTCATCTCTGTGTTCTCTCCTGCCCGTTTAAGAGAATTGCACATGTTTCAAAAATAAGTCTGATGAGTTAGGAAGCTCCTACCCCTCAGGCAGTTGGAGAAGCGTCACTGGGCACCACCCCGTGCCCATCCCACTCGAGAGTTTCCTGGGGCACTCAGCAACCACAGCAGTGCATTGTTGGGGGCGGCAGGTTAACCACAAGGGCGCTCCTCATAGATGGCTCACCAACGTATGAGTGAAATTCTAAATTTAACAAGGGCACTTGATCTGGCCATGTTGACTACTGTGAAGGGCTCTAAGGGTGCTAGGCAGGATAAGCCAAAGAGGTATTTCCCCACAGACTCTCAAACTGCCCACTCGACAGTGGAAATGTCTTCGCGGGTGACGTTTAGGGAACGTGAAAGAGCACCTCTTGGTAATGAGCTGCACAGGAAGAGCAAGATCATGGGAGGTAGTGGCAAGAGTTTGTTTTTGCTTCTTTTGCTCATTATTCTAGATGAAACTTACTCAGAATTACCAAGTGCATATTTGCAACTGAAGTGAGGATACTGTGACCGAGAGAAAGGACCAGTGATTGTCAGTAGCTGTCAAAGTGGCTTTTGGTGCAAATGCCCACTTTAACAATAGTGTAAACTGAGTAGTAATGGGGACGTTGCTGGTAGCCATCTTAGCAAACTGTGACAGCAGATGATGAATTTGGAACAAATGGAAGTACTTTTGGAAACTGCAGAAGCTAAAGTGACTTTGATCACCACCGTTGAGTCTTCAAACTGGTCCTTGGAGGGAAAACAGATTTGTAATCTTGAACACCAGCCCTGCCACGATGGGAGCTGAAATTTTCTCTGAACCGGCAACTAAGCTGGCTGGGGCTCTCGTTGTAGTCGTAACCTCAGAGAGCTACAGGAAGCCTCGTTGTAAACATGCTTTTTGCGTACGGACAGAGAACACCAGGAGCTTTTGTTGATGCTCTTTGGAAACTGGAAGGCATTACAACAGTGCTTAGTATCCATTGGTTTCATCCCCCTGCTGTTGACTATTTGTAATGTTCTCATTTTGAGTCTCAATTGAAAAATTGGTGTCTATCAGCTTTTTCTTAAAACTTTCCAACATCTATGTGTCTTTTTAGAATATATTTCCCGTCAAAAGAATAGGTTAAACTGAGCAGCTGCTATTCAGAAAATTTGCTGTGCCTGTAAATGGTATGCTATTCAGCCATCTAGCCATTGAAAAAACAACAAAAACCCCCAGAAAATGCATATTCTGTAGGCATACTGCTTTTCTTCTGTGATTAAATCTCTATTAATAGACATGTTAATCCTATGAAGTACTGTATTTCTACACAATTAAAATGTATTAGTGGAGAAAATATAAAAGAGGTAGTGAAGTGCATTTATTCCTGTAGTAAATTAAGTCCTGATTAGCTGGTTATCACAACATTATCTGATTTACATTTCTATAGACTTATGGCCATATGAATAGGAAATGAATTTTGGAGGTCATTTTGGAAGTCGGTTCAGTTGGGTTTAAAGCTCAGTAAATGAGAACATCTCATGTCTGCTCATATTCTGACTGCTATCCATACAGGAGAACAGCCTTTGCTGACCTAATGGGTAAACTATTAAAACTTGAAAACTAAAAAACCAAGTATGTTAGAAAATAAGCCTCTCATGTTTGTTCAGGTATTATCATTTTTACATTAATTAACTCTACCAAGGGATTCCTGTGAAAGTGGCATGATTTAATCTAATTTTATATTTAAACACTTGGCAGGTGACGGCACTGTGGTCACATAGCAAAGGACTGCTCCCGACTTTCCCTTCCCACTGTGTTGAACTCGCCCTGTGACTGTGCTGCCCTTCTCTCTAGCGAGGGATGGTGGGTGCTGAGCATCTCTGGTTGCAGTTCTAACCCGGGAGGAATGCTGTTGGAGTTTGAGTCCTGAGCTCTGTCAGAGGTCATATCATAAAGTGGGTTCAGTCTGGACCAGATATGTCTTTAATCTTTCTGCCTTCCAGTTTGAAAAGTGCATCTTGTCCTGCCATAGTGACAGTTTCTCACCCCAGTGAGATGAAGGTGAATAGAAACTTGCGTTATGCCCTCTGACATTAGCCCCGTGCACTGGGGCACGGGGAAGGGTTCCCTTTTCCATCAAATGTGGCTTATTTATTTATTTATTTATTTGAGATGAATCCTTGCTGCCTCAAGAGTTTTCCCCCTCAGGGATAATAGCAGTGGCTCTCGATGCATCCATTTGTTGCCGTGGTGATGTGCCCACTCCTTTTGTTGGTGTGTCTCTACTTCAATAAGCCCCTTCCTGTTATCGGTCTGGTGAAAATGTCCACAAGTTCTTCAGAGCTAATAAACAGCACACACCGCTCCTTTCATCTGATCACTATAGCGGGGCCTTGCGAGCGCGGGAGGAGCATGAATCGAACAGCTGCACTAATGGAACTCTGAAGGATGAGCCCGAGTCGGCAGCACGGTGCACAGAGGGCTGTAGCCTCCTCCCCTTGTCCCGAACTTGGAGTGCTGGGATGCAGAAAGGACCACAAATAGCTGTACCTTGTTTGAATATTAGTGTACTAATATAGCTGAGTAGCCTGTTTCAGAACAAAATTTTGAGCCATCTTAGTAGCTCAGAATGACACTTTTGAAGACAGCCCAGTTGACTAAAATTGTCCTGTGTTGGTTTTGTCTCCTCCTCCTCCCCCAGGAATGAGATGGAAAGGCATTTTCTGGAGCTACTTCAGTTTAATATTAATGTTCCTGCCAGTGTTTATGCCAAATACTACTTTGACCTGCGCTCCTTAGCAGACGACAACAACCTGCCTTTTTGTTTTGCACCTCTTAGCAAAGAAAGAGCACAGAACCTAGAGGTAAGGCTGTGGAATCCCTGAGTGGGGTTTCTGTCAGTCACCAAAGCCAACATCTGTAGATAAATCGTATTAAGTGATTAGGAACATAGAAAGCTTTTTTAAATTAACACATTGAAGAAGAGCTTGTTGTAACCCGTTCACGTCCCATGTCCAGTGCCTTTCATGGTTTCTGCAAGGGTCCCAATTGTCAACAACAAAAAATTACAGATTTCTTCCGTGACCGTAAATCAGACTATTTTAAATCAAATTTAATCTGTTAATGGTTTTCCATTTGACCCTTCCTTAAACCATACATGAATTTCTTACAACTGTTTCACTAATCATATCGACACACATCATCTACTTACCACTCCTAATTCAGTCGGCAAATTCATGTGTTTTCTATATATATTGTGGTTCAGTCCCGTGAGTTCATCAGACAAAGCATTGCTGGCTAACCTGAGAAACATACAGTACACTTAGACTATATAATGTGTGCTGCAAATACTGGGGCTAGAAAGTACACGGATTTTTAATGGAAATGGTAAAGTACACGGGACAAAGTAATATTTATGGCTTATGACTTCTGGTGACTATACAAAATTATTCACAACTGAAATGGACGCTTTCTGTGGTACCTTGGTGGTACTTTAGAATAAGACGTTTTTCGACCGTAATTAATGTGCAAGTAAAATAGTTCCTTAGGCTTCAGTCGTTAGACTTTTCCTCCCATCCAGTAAATTACAGCACATGCCTGCCTCATTAAAACTTGCTTAGAGTATATAATAGCTAATGAAGATTGGATGGAATTTGAATCGCTGAGTAAACACTGGTTTTGCCCAAGTGTATGTTCATTATGTTTAAGGCACAGAGGCAATGGATGATACTGCTGCTAGGAGCCGATTACACCCTTGCTGTCCTCGGGGAGCCATTTTTAGATAAGTCTAAGCTCCCCTTTGCTCTGGCAATCTAATCACAGCCCCTAAAGGACTTACCTCAGTGAATTAGCAAGACGTGGCACCCCCAGAACCTGGTAGTGTAGACCTCAGCTACCCAAAGCAGCAGAAACTATGAACTATATAAAGAAGAGTGAATGTATGGCTTAAAGGTGATGCTTTTTTTTTAAGGGTTGAGACCTTTGTTTTCTTTCATTGTACCTGTGTTCTGTTTGATTGCCTTTCCTAGGCCATTTCCAGATTGTGTGAAGACAAAGACCTGTGCAGAGCTGCTATGAGAAGGTCTCTCAGCGCCGATAATTTTATTGGTATTCAGCATTCTAAAGCCATCCTGTCTTAAGGGAGAAATGAGGGGTTGTAACATCGTGAGCCCCTCATCTATGAGGACTGGAGAAATACCACCTCACCTGCTCAAAACCCAGCAGAGTCAGTCCCTCATCTGGGAGGACTGGAGAAGTGCCACCCTCCTGCTCGAGAACCAGCAGAGTCAGAAAGACAGACATCAAATGGAAGAGCCTCGTGGACAGCAAGTACTATGCTCGAAGGAAAGAATGGGACCTTGTCAGTGCAACACACGCTTTGTCTTTTACTAAACGAGTTACAAAAGCCACTCCAAAGCAATAGCTCCCAACCCGCACACAGATATTTGCTTACAATGTAGGCTGGTAACTGTGAGCCATGTGAGGTTTTTTTATTGAAGTTTAAATTCTGAGACTTGAAAGACACTAACTATATATAACTTTTATGTCTTTTCCTATTTTTCTGAACTGCCCCCTCTAAGAAAGAAAACAGAAACCCCTCCCCGACTATTGCTGCATATTCCTTCACAATCAGTGCAGTATTACCATTAAAACATGGGACTCCTAACAACTCATAAAGCCACTTAGCAACAGACTGTAGCATTGTTAGGTATTGAAGGATCCTTCCTTACATCATAGAAGCTGCTAGTCATTACTGGGCATCAGTTTAAACCAAAAAGCTGCTGAATAACACTTGCCATTCAAATTCTTTGCAAGCACTACTTGTTAGCATATTAGCATGTTTGGGAGAAGAGAAAATTTCAGTCATTGATTATCTACTTAGAGTGGATCCACGCTACGTATCTTAAGAACTATATTGGGATTTAAAAAAAACTTTAAGGATGCTTCTCATTTTCTGATGTGTTTCTCTGTTAAATAAATGTATCAATAGATATTTTCATAATTCCAACCAGTGCAGTGGTGCAGTGGTAAGAAGCAGGTGACAAACAGGTGTTCCCCGGGTGCAATGCGTGCCTGGGCCCTCCAGGGCGCTCCTGGGGGGTAGCAGTGCCACCCACGCACAAAAAACATTGCATGAAAGTTTACATTTCTATTTCTTGTAAACTTAGTTTTGTAAATTGTTAAAATGACAAGTTTCAGCCAATCTTTGCCATCTTCAAGAGGGAGCTGAAACAAAAAATTAAAAGCTTAAATGTTTAAGAGACATTTAAATTTTCAAATGTTTTTTAAGTCTGTAGCATTTATACTTCAAGTGCCAAAGCTTAAAATTGCACTGGGACTTTAGGGGGACACCTTGTATCTCCACAGAAATGCCCTCCTCTTTTCAAAATAAATCTTTGCAAGTCATCATATAGGTTATTTTATTGCTTTTTATTTATTTTTCCTCTTTTTTGCTCAATTCCTACCACCACAGCTGTCAGCCTGCCATCTGTCCACGAGTCTCTCCGTTTTGCTTGTTAGTGCATTCTGTTCATTAGATTCCACATACAGTGTGAAATCATGGTATTTGTCTTTCTCTGACTGGCTTATTTCACTTAGCATAATGCTCTCCATGTCCATCCATGCTGTCACAAAGGGTAATTTTTCCTTTTTTTTTTTACTGCCAAGAAGTATTCCATTGTGTGAATGTACCTCAGCTCTTTTACCCACTCCTCTACTGCTGGGCACTTGGGCTGCTTCCAAGTCTTGGCTGTTGTAAATAACCGCAGTGAACATGGGTGATTAGATGGTGACACTGTTTTCTCCCCAGGTTAAAACGCGATAGGTCTATTTTGATACAAGGTTCTTAATGGTGTAAGTTCTAATCTTTCAGGATACATAATTATGGATCCCCAAGAAAAGCATTACAAGGAAACTTTAGTATAATAAATTAGAAAATTTTTCACAGAAGAAATAGAAATGTAAATCCAAGTAACATAAACAAATCACCAAAAATAAAAATAGTTCTTTGCAAGCTATGCTGTATACCTGCTTTGATCATCAAAGTTTTGTTTTTTTAGATTTGGGAAAGGAAGATTATGAGGAGCAGTGTTAATTGACATGTGATATATTGAAAGGAAGTGGACCCTAACAACTGTTTTGAAAGCAGGTGGTAGGAAATAGCTTTTCTACCTACATGTTGACTCGGCTGTAGGGGTCCCATTTCAGTCTTGCTATTTAGGAGGAAACACAAATTTTAGGAACCCTTACCCCAGGGTTTTGGGCAGGGAGTTGAGTAATCGATCTTTTTGAAGATTGGTAAAATGTCACCTAAACTTGAAATATTTAAAAAAATGTTCTCAACTATGTAAAATCTTTCTTTTACTTACCTTCTCAAATGTATTCCTAGGAATTTTGCCTGTATACAAAGCATTTCTGGGCCAAGGAATACTTTCTCTCGATATACAGCGCTTCATATTGAGTACTGCGGGTTCCATCATTTTTAAAAGACAGAAACAAAAAATAATGGTATATAAAATACTACAATCTACCACCTCAAATAAAAAACATTGTTATGAAGTTCAGAGCTTGGAGATTTAAGTATTGATTGTGGTTTTATTTTGAAAAGAATGCTACAACTTATGTGGTTTTTCTTCCTCATGTTTATATTAAAAGAAAAGCTAATAAACCCTATTTTAATTAAAACGTGGCTAGTGTGTTTGTAACTCCTCTCTATTCACGTAGCATTATATCTCTGCTTAACGTACGTGTATTCAGTCAGCTCTGATAGTGAGGTCTTAAAGCATTTCCATAAGTTGGTTTGACCCTTGCCTCTAAGATGTAGACATTTGTCTTATCCTCTTTTCAACCTAAAGATCATTGATTACACTTAAATCATTGGCCCCAGTGCTTAGTGGCATGGTGCATTGGATGGCATCTTTGAATAGTTCATTGTTACGCCAAGAGGGAAAAGCACACTGGAAGACAAAATTAGGTAAAACATACCAAAGAAAGGAATTACAGGAAAACTGTAGATCAGAATGTAAGTTATTTGAGGATTTCAAGCAATTAAAAGGTCAGAATGTGAAAGAACAGGAACTAGAATTATGTTTGCTTTAAGCCACATAATTTGACTTTAAAATGCTACTTTCAGACTTACATTTCAGTTTGAAATACACAAAATTCTCTAAAGACCTCTTTGCAACTAGCATCCTAGCTATTCAGCTTGAGCAATATTCAGTAAATCCTGATATTTTTGCCATGGTGTCATGCACCTTATTTCATACCTAAGGTCAGATCTTATCACTTGTTCTTGATAAATTACTGATTAATGATCTCATTTCGTTTAAAAGGACGACGTGTGTGTGTGTGTGTGTGTGTGTGTATCAATCACATCACATACCACTGGATGATAGTTTGCACCCCGTAGTAATATGGTAGCTGCTAAGCAGAAATGCTGACACGTGAGTGAGTGGTCGAAGGTAGAAGTTTGGAGAAGGCACATCGGACACAACGGGTTCAGGAACAACTTGGTGGGATAAATAGAACCACTAAATAAATCCCCTTTGGCTTTAATTCTAGAAGGCAATACGGCCATTTTGATAAATGGGGAATTTAGTCTACTTGGGTTAAGAGTATGAACGTCACCGAAAGTGAGTAGGTTCTCTGACAAGTAATGGGACAGGGAAGCTGGTTACTAGTAGGTGGTAGCCAACAGTTTTCTCGGGGTTTTATACCGGGAAAGGGCTTGTTCCTTAAAGTAACAAGACTATAAAAGAGTATCTGACTACCTCGACTCAAATTTATTTTCATTCTTAGTTTTTCTGCCTATTGGAATACTGACCTCAGTGAAATTTTAACTCTAGTATATTGTGAACTGAACTTTTAAGTCTTCAGTACGAGACCAAAGTCTGAAATATGTTTGAACAAAATGCCATTTTTGTATGTCAAAAATCCTTGCTTACCAACAATTTCATATGATTCATCTTAAAAAAACGTGGGGCCCACTGTTTCTGGTTAAAGAGAAATTTCTTCCATGCTGTCTCAGATTCCACACGGCCCTTCCTTTCACATTTATTCTTACTATGGCCCATACGCCCACACATTATTGAAATCCAGCAGCACTGAATCCTGGTTTTATAACAACTCATGGTTCATTTCTTGGTTTAGTTTTCCTATGTCTATAAATACACTATTCCTTGATTTAAAAAAAAAAAAATGCTGAAGCCAGTATTTACCAGAAAAAAATTCACTCTGTATTCAGGTTATGCAGTGCTTTTGGAAATGTTTAGCTATGGCATGTAGGTTAGCTAAAATCTTTCATCACCCAAGCTTTCTCCCTAACCACATCTAAAATGACTAGACTGTTCCCTCACCCAGAAAGCTGCATTCTTGAGTACAGGGCTACTTGGAAAAGCACTTGACAGCTGGCAGAGAAATCTCCCAGGTAAGTGTTAGTTTCAATGCAGAATCTGCAGATTATACCCAGCCTCTATCAACAAGTGAAGGATTAGATTACCCAAAGTCTTAATTTAGCCACTTACCGATCTGGTCTCCCTGCCACTGTGCCAGCAAACAACACAAAAGATCTGGGAGCCCTTCAGCAAGGCCTGTTTCCCTAGAGCCCAGTGCAATCTGTCTGGTTTCTGAGGCAATTTCCACTCAACTATTCTAGATGGGTTTGCCAGATGAGAGACCATGTAATATGAAGTAAACACTAAGAATACCAGTCTGTGGTTTAGGATCTCTAGGGTGCAGAAAGAAGTAGGAAAATGAAATAGTTTAGAAATTAAGTGGAATCCAGAGTCAAAAAAAAAAAAAAGGCTAACAATCTAAAAAAATGAACAAGTTAGGTGATTATTATAACTGCTATGAAGGGAGCTAAACAATTTGAATGATTAGAGACATTCAGTGATAGCATCAGAAGTTATCAATAGTATTACTTCAAGACCTCAAGTGATTCTGCCAGCATTTTCATGAAACATTATTTCATCTTACTCTTCTCAACTCCACTAACCCTTACTTTTAGCATCCCAAACCGTGGCCCCTTTACCTCCTCACTGAACAGCCTCTTCCAAAGGCAGAGCTTCGAATCTCCTCTGATCCCCTATTTGAGTCGTCCCGCGTTCCCCAAAGCAGCTGTTCCCAATTTACAGCACTTGCTGCCTCCCTGACTCCCCTGACCTGCCCACAACCCTAGATGGATCTCGCCAGTCTAGGCAGCATCCCCACATTGCAAACTCCGAAATTCATTTCATCTGGCATTAGGAATACATGTCTCGCTACTTAAGGTAACCCCTTTCATCTGACAGAGGGGATTCCCTTCCAATTCTGAAGTCAACCACCTATTGCCACCTCCTCCACCAACATATCCCGATCTGCTTCAAAACGGCATTCATCTCCCCAGTGTGGGGATGGGGGCAATCCGAGTTCGCTCAGTCATTCACACGTCTTAGTGATTTGCAGGATGTCTTCAGACCACCTCTCATCAGGTGGAAGTACCTATGAAAAGCAGTTTCCCTAAGTGTAATGTGGAATCCTGGATAGGATCCTAAACAGGAAAAGAATGATAGTGGAAAATCGGGTGAAGTCCAAATGAAGTCTGGAGTTAATAGTAATGAACCAATGTTGACTTGTTAGTTTTGACAAATGTATTATATGTGAACATCAGAGAAAAATGGGTAAGGAAGGGGTATACAGGAACTCTGAATTATCTTTGCAACATTTTTGTACACCTAAAACACCTAGAAGAAAAAAACAGCAAGCAGCAGTTTCTTGGGCCCCAGACCTACCAAACCTCAATTCCTGGAGCTGAAGTCTAGGAATCTACATCTTTAATAGCCTCTAATGATGCTTACGCAGACTCAAATTTGAAACCCTAGTGTTTTAATTCTCTTTCCATTTTATGCCTGAAGAGCTGCATAAGCCTTGCTTTACCTTAATGTTGCCTTAACCTTTAGATCCTCTGAACCCTAAGATCTGAGTATTAGTATTATCCCCCTTTCACAGATGAGAAAACTGAAGTACTAAGAGGTTAAATACTATGTTCAGGATCACACAGCCCTTAAATGGTGGAGCAGAATTTTAGTTATTAATGTGCACCATGAGATGAGAAAGGTTGAAAATCGCTGGTGTGGAGCACAGATGGGAGGCGGGGGGCGGTTGATAGAACAAAACACGATCTCAGGCCATGTCTCTGTTCTGTGTTTTCCTTCATTTCTTCAAGTGCATCATGAAACAATGACAGGATCAGCAGTCATTCTAGCTCCCACATCTATGCGCATAACCATTCTATTGCCTCTTAATCATGTTTCCATCCACGACAAACGGAAGAGCTCTGTAATTAAATCACTTAAGGAAGCATTGTTACCCAGACTGTTCTGGGCCCGCCTATTCTCCAGCGTCTAAATCCAACAGTCCCTTTGCTCCAGCTCGTGACTTCACCCTTTCCTCCCTGTTCCATTTGCAGGGATGAGCAGTGAGAAAGCACTGGGGAGAAAGGTGTGCCCACTGGAGGCCTGTACAGGTTAAGGCCCAGATGCTCTTCCGGCAGGTTCCAGCTCAACTGCTCTGCTCTTCTTTTCTCTTCCCAACTTATGAACCAATCTAATTATGTTCCTAGCACTCACTTTGACATTGAATTTGTCTTACCTCCCCCAAACAACACTTTAAGCTCCTAATTACCTATCTTCTCCCATACTTATGTCTCAGCATTGCTGGAGAACAAACATACCGGGCATTCGCATGAGGTGGAGGTGGTGGTTGGTAGGTTGGTAGGTAATCTGCCTCTTGCTGAAGCAGCGGCCAATAAGAAAGCACTCAGACCACAGAATCTCAGGTTTACTAAGCATCTATCCAGATGATCAGGGAAGTATCAACTCTAAATCAATTTATATCCTCTTATCTGGGTTCCCTGACTTGTGTTTATGGCTTAAGATCAAGCTGTGGGTCTAACTGGTGAATAATGAACAGTTTGGGGAGTTCCTGCTCCCCAAACAGACACACAGAACAGCACCAACATCTACTCCAAAAAGGTCTGGGAGCAGGGAAGCGACTTTCAATCTGTGTGCAGCAAGAATTTTAAAAACATTCAGTAATGGATTGTTTAGTTAGGGGCACTGATCTCTTGTCCCTTAGACTGTCAAATAAAAAAATGACAACAGCCAACACAACAATAGCTGTCTGATGTGAATGCCGTCTTGAACCATAAATAGGTCTTCCGAACCCGAAGATATGAGTTTTCACAGATGAGAAAACTGAAGTACTAACAGGTCAAATAATAGATTCAGGTTAAATTACATGTCTTATAATAGGTCATATAATTGAGTTGCATCTTATTGGTCACATTGCATTTAATAGGTTACACCTGACTGGTTAATTCTTGGTACCAGAAATTCTCATATACAAGAATGGGCACCTGATTTTTAAAAAGTCACCTTGGAGCAAAAAGGGTAGGTAATTACTATTGTTATTATTTTTGGTAAATCAATCAAAATTATACCTACTTTTTGCCAGATTGGCAAAAAATATATTTTTTGGTATGCTGCAGAATTTTAGCTCTTGGTTTATGTGCACCATGGGATGAGAAAGGCTGAAAATCGCTGGTGTGGAGCACAGACAGGGGGTCAACAGAACAGGACAGGCTCTCAGGCCACGTCTCTGTTGTGATACGTGTTTTCCTTCCTCAAGTGCATCATGAACAATGGCAGGATCAGCAGGAGAAACCTGTGAAGTATATTCAAGTAAAACAAGTTTTCATTCGTTCTGTTTCTGGTGATTGGAATTTGCTTGGTTGTCTAATAAAAACATTACCATTTACATTTTAAGTACACCTGAGAAATCTGATTATGACATTAGAATCCACATATCTCCTCAGATACTCTTAAAAAGCAGTGTGTCTCCATAAAAGCAAAAAGAGAAAAAGACGTGCACAGCATCTTCTTTTCTTTTCTTTGTTTTTTAAAGATTTTATTTATTTATTTTTAGAGAGAGGGGAAGGGATGGAGAAAGAGAGGGAGAGAAACATCAATCGGTTGCCTCTCACATGCGCCCCCAACTGGGGACCAGGCCTGCAACCCAGGCAAGTGCCCCAACCAGGAATCGAACCGGCGACCTTCTGCTTTTGCAGGATGACACCCAACCAACTAAGCCACACCAGTCAGGGCACATCTTATTTTCTTTGCCATTGCTTTAATGTACTTTAAAATTTATCTACATTAGTTGGGAACAAAGAAACAAAAATAGACATTTCTTTGTTTTTTCATAAATAACTACTCTCCATATTTGATAAAAATCTCAAAGCATTATTTTACCTTCCCACAAATATAATACATACAAAATTTTTCTGAAATAATAAGGTCAGCAAATTATCATGAGACTAACATAACCACATACACAGCTGTTCTACTGACTTCCAGGAACAAAACAGAAACTTCTCAAGATGCTCTGGGTTTCCATTTGTTAGTGTGATGGATTCAGAATTATAATCATCTGCCAGTAATAATTTATAGGTTCAAGTTGATTGTCTACAAATAAAATATTGCTGGCTCCGATTCATGAGTTCTGGGGGTATCTTTGTGAAGACACTGCATGGGATAGGCACTATACATATATGGAAATCGTAAAAAGTATTAGATGCCCTGGACTCGAACTACTGACTCGGTATGTGCCTCATTTGGCTCAGTAATAAATTCACCTGCACCAAACCCGTATCAAAAGTCACTAAATCTCTCATATATATAATATATATTATGTATCTACAACCCCACATCACATACATACGATACAGACAGTTTGTAGCAACACGAAGCAATATTGTCATAAAATGATGTGCCACAGACATTATCCTGGCTGAAATCAATCCTGTCATTGTCAACCTGCTAAGCTTTGCGAGTTCTGAATCAGGTTTCTTAGTGAGGGACAACCTGCCCACCCCTCGCCCTGCTTTAATGTCTTGGTAGCTTTCTCTTTCAGAACCACCCTCCCCAACTCGGGAGCATTTCCCCCCAAGATCACTTGACTGGTCTTTGGAGGCAAGAAAGGGCATGCAGAGGGAGCAGGCAAATCTCAGCCACTGTACCTTCCACCTGCCTAGATTTGTGATGTGCTCTGTCCTGTTTGCCACATTCGGTGTTAGAAAGCAGTTATTCAAAGCTTTGTCCCTTCTACCCCCCTTGGTCTTTCTGTAGAGCACAAAAGTGAAAGAAGCCTCTTTAGCAGGGGTAGCAGTTCATTAAAATATACAACTACATTTCCTAGCTCTGGGGGTCCCATTCTGTACTTGACAGTGCAGGTCACGGATGCTGTTATTAAGGTTCGGTGTGGGATCCATGAGGTTTTCTCCTGGCGGCCGGTGTCAGGATTAGTGCAGCCCTGGCCCAGGAGGAAACAGCCTAATGAAGACCAACTTAGAAACAGTGCTGTCGGCACATTATTTAAGCTTGTACATGCGCACAATTACACACAACACACACACACAGGCCCGTCACTGGAAGTGGTCAGGTGAAAATATGACAAAGGTTTCCAAGGGTAAACCAATAAGGCACCAAGAAAAATAATTTTCAGCCAATTTAGACAACTTCAAAATGCGAGGAAGGAAATAATATAAATTAAAAGCACTTCCTAAGGTCATGTCAACTGATTCACGGAGAGGTCTCATTAGTTCCTTTAGACGTCCTTCTAAAATCTTCACCCCTAGTCTATGAAGTAAGGCGTTACTTAAATTGAACTGTGGAAGGAACAGCCCCGAAGCCACACCTGTGAGACCCAACAGAGCCCCGGATCTTGTCCAGCTTCACAAAGCTGGCTGTGAAGAAATTGCTAAAGCACCTCACAGCCTTTCACTTCATAATTGTTTTCATGAGTACGGATTATCTAACAAAAAAATGCAAATCCGGGGGAGGGGAATAGTGTGTGGGATGGAAATAGGGGGTGACCAGCAATAGCTGTGGCTTCTCTCCCCTGCGTAGGGGGTGGGGTGGAGGCTATTAGGGAGACTTCAGGGAAGCAGGTGGGCTTTATCCTGGAGGGAACAGAGGGTAAAAACGGAGACTGAAAACAAAGAGGCAGCTCTCAAGGTAAACCCCCAAAGCATCACCTGTAGTGCCTCTCCTTGGTCTCGTGTCCTGTGTGTTAACCGCCTATTTTTTAAAGTAAATCGGTGGTTCTTTTTAGGTTTGGCATGAGGCCAAAATGAAAAAAAAAAAAGTTTTTTAAATGAAGAATTATTTTCATCCACTCATCCCACAACTTTTAGAGACACTATGCACCATTTCCAGATTTCTGTGCAAAGAAAAAGATGGTGGGGGACAATGCAAAGTGGGCACAACAGCTGAAGGCAGCAGAACCGACATGGACTTTCTGGGAAGATACACTGAAGGAGGGAAGAGGTCCAGGTGAGCAGGAAAGGTCCCCGTTTGAAAAACAGGAGAGGGAGTGGCCCTCAGACGGGGGAACTATTTCAAGTTTCAAAGATACTTCTGAGTAAATAGAGAAATAAGAGGTGCAAGAAGTTTTCTATGCTGTGTATACTAGGTTTTGTCAAAGCCACTGAAATTTCAATCGGTTCAGAGGATGGGTGTGAAAGAGCAGTACACCTGTATCACTGAATAGCTTTCGAGACTCTTTAAAACTGTAATGCCAGGCTCCCCCCTCTCACACTGTATTTAAATTCACGATGGGAACTATGTATTCATTTATTTACTTAACATACATGAAGTAAAAATTAAATTGGGCTTAAATATTACTTTTCCAGCTTTGGTATAAATGAAACACAAACTCCCTAGACTTGTTTGTTTCCTTAGGGAGGCCTTCTCAAATTTTAATTGCTTTTGCCATTTTAGCTTCCTAAATTTAGTGTCCACTCAACCCTGGTCATTGGTCTCTTGCTGGTCAACGCACTGCCACCCCCCTTCCTCAGTCCTGGCCTCACGCTCTTCATGAATGAATGGTTAAACAGATTAGGAAAGCAAACAGGATTTTTCTAATAGTAAAGAAACGTGTGTGTATGTATGGGCACACATCAATACATAGGCATTCTCAGAAAAAAGGGGAGAAAAATATACTGAGGTGGGGGTGGGGAAAACATTTTAAAAACTAATGCAAGTGTATTATGGGTCTCATTTGTTTTCAGAGATGCAGAAAGCAATGTCTTGCCGCTTTTGGGATAAATATCTGGCTATACGCGAAGTCCAAAGTCCAGGGACACTTATTTTCTCATTGCTGCCAATGTTTGTTCACAGGTAGCCAGCTTCCCTCCCCCAGTTCAAGCACCTCATTCAAGGGTGGGTGTGGTTTCTAATCACAGCTCTCCAGGAGAGGAGGAATAAGAAAAGCAGAAAGACTGTTTAACATGATAAAGGAGGTGGGACGATGGTGGAGCAGGTAAACGTTGGAAATTTACTTAATTAATGGCGGTATATCCATTTCAGTCCTTAAATCTACAAAGCAGCCCCCTTTAGCGATTATCACTAAGTAGTTCCAGAAGAAGGGAGTGGGCTTACTTATACCAAAAATTGCAACACAAGTTATTTTGTAAAAAACCTGGGATCACTGAAGCCTATTAAGAACCACCCACTCCACTGGCACAGAGCTGACATTTTATTGATCTAAAATTCAAGCTCAAACAATTTCCATCCCTTTGGTCTTCACTACCCCAAATAGTTGTACCTGGCACTATACTGCTACCTCTAACTTATTCAAAATGCTGGTACTGTTAAGAATGAGGATGATTACAAGTTCTACAGAAAAGAAACCGAAGCTCACTAAACAAAGCTAGCCTGGACCCCAAACCGCAAAGCACTCCCTAACCTTGTCACCTCGGGGAGGCCCTAACCACATTGTGCTGTCCTTAGTATGACCTGGAGTTTCATAAACAGGGACAAGCAGCTCACCTTAAAAGATCTTGGACACTTTAAGCAGTGGAAGGAGAAACAAGCTGAAAAAGAACACCAGTCAGCTTCGCAGTTGCAATAACCCAAACTTTCACTGTTCACATTATTTTTAAAACACAAATATAGGAAATATATTTTTTCCAATTCAGACCATGTAGTTCAAAGAAACCTGAACCAAGTGGAACTTCATTATAATGCCAACCTTAGGATTGTAAAGCCCCCCAAAGCAAAGGTAAATTTTGTTGCCAAAAATGCAACAAAGTTAAAAATTAAGAAAAATACATATAAATTAGAAACAGGGTTCCCTTAAAGAACGCAGTAAGAAACGCAAATAGAATACACGTGAGGTGAGCCCCTTTGAGAAGTCCTGGGACAGCTACACCCTTGAAAGGGCCCTTTCCCCTCTCTCCAACTCGCCCCAGGAGGGGGCAGCAGCACCAGGAAAGTAAACGGAAGTGACCTTGGCAAAGCAACCAAACAAAACAACCCCCCTCCCTCACTTCAAGGCTGAAGCCTCCTATACATGCGACAGGGACACCTGCTTGTGGTAGGCGGCTGCTGCGGGGCCCGGTGGCCCGGTCCTGCCTGTGAGCGCTGCGCTTGCCTCGGCATAGTCCCGGGCAGCCGTGGTGCCGCCACTCTTGTGGCCCCGTCGCCGGCGGCAGCAGCAGCGACTGGTGAATCGCCGCCACGACTCCACAGTCTTGCTGGACCAAATCCAGACGCCAGACGTGATGCCCACCACGAGGCACATGAAGTACTTGAGCATGAGCACCCAGTACTCCGGCTTGGCTCGTGGCTGGCCAGCATCCTGGCCTGGGCACGCGCAGGTGAGCGCAGCCTCCCAACTCTCGCGATAGTGCTGTTCATACAGGTAGCAGGCCACCACAATGCTGGCGGGCACTGTGTAAAGTAGCGTGAAGATGCCAATTCGGATCATGAGCTTCTCCAGCTTGTCTGTCTTGGTGCCGCCCTGCTTGATGACACTACGGATGCGGAAGAGTGACACGAAGCCTGCCAGGAGGAAGAGTGTGCCCACCAGCAAGTAGAGCACCAGAGGGCCCAGCACGAAGCCACGCAGCGAGTTCAGATTCTGGTTGCCCACGTAGCAGATGCCAGCCACTGGATCCCCATCCACGGAACTCAGCGCCAGTGCGGTGATGGACTTGACGCTGGGGATGAGCCATGCAGCCAGGTGGAAGTACTGCGCATAGCCAGCGATGGCCTCATTGCCCCACTTCATGCCAGCTGCCAAGAACCAGGTGAGCGACAGGATGACCCACCAGATGGAGCTGGCCATGCCGAAGAAGTAGACCAGCAGGAAGACCACAGTGCACAGTGCAGGGCCTGTCGTCTCGTAGTGAATGTGGCTGTGCTCACGGCTGCAGGCAACACTGGCATGGCCCACGACCAGGCGCACCAGGAAGCCCAAAGACACGCACAAGTAGCAAGCTGACAGGAAGATGATGGGGCGTTCAGGGTAACGGAAGCGTTCCATGTCTATCAGGAAGGTGGCCACCGTGGTGGAGGTAGAGATGAAGCACAGCACAGACCACAGGCCAATCCAGAAGGTGGCGAACGTGCGCTCGTCGGGGCTGAAGGAGGGCTGGTAGCAGGGAACAGCGCAGTTGGGCACCTGGCCCGTCCTCACCTTGTTGTAGAGAGGGTGCGACTCCTTCAAGATTGGCACGAAGGGCTCACGGCACTTGCACACCGATTGGCCCCCAGCGGTGCATTCACCTCCAGAGGATGGGCCCCCTGGCGGGCCTGGGTGGGTGGGCTTGGCCGGGAAGAGCCTAGGGGGCACCGTGGTGGCCTCACTGCGGTTGTAATCCATGCACAGGACCTCGGCGTCGCGCCCCAGCACCGGTAGGCGGTCGCAGCTCATGCGCTCCGGCCAGGCAAAGCCGTACTGGCGCATGAGCGGAGAACAGCCGGCTTTGGCGCGCTCGCACACAGAGCGGCAGGGTGGAAGGGGCTTGTGATAGTCCGGCAGGCAGATGGGCGTGTACATGGAGCACAGGAAGAAGAGCAGGTCCGGAGAGCAGTGGATCTCTACCAGCGGCCAGAACTGGTGCACCTCCAGGCCCGCCTCGTCCTGCGTGTCGTGGTTGAACTGGTTGGGCATGTGCGTCAGGTTGTAGCCTATGCCGCGGCACATGGGTACCGTGATTTCCTGGCACACAGGGGCCTTGGAGGCGGCCACCGCCCGGCCTGCAAGCTGGGCCAGGAGCAGCAGCAGCAGCGAGGGCGGTGCACACGGGTCAGGCCGAGCCATAGCCCCCTCCCTCCCCTTGCCTCGCACTGCCCGCGCGGGGCCAAAGCAGGCAGGGGAAACCAGGGCCGGAGCTTCCCTCTCCACCGACTTGTTTGTGGCGCCGGGGCTGGCAACCTGTTGGTTCTTTTTCTCTTCAAGAAATCCGCCCCAAGATAAACTGTTTTGGGCAGGCGCTGCCTCCCTCCGCGCTTAGTTCTTCGCCGGATAGGATTGGGGAGGGGCAGTTAGGGCTCCGGTTCCAAGGAAAGTACTCTTTAAAAAAAGAAGAAAAATTGTAACCACTCCCAATTAGAGGGGAGTCAACGGCTAAGTCCCTGCAAGCGGTCGCCAAATCTCTAGATTCAACTCTCCCTTCTCTCCCCTCCAACTCCTGAAATCGCACTGTTGACTCCCCGCCCCACCCCGCCTCCCTTTCCACTGGGCCCTCCAGGCTGGACCCCAGGGTCGGAGTGATCAGCCTCCCTCTAGCAAAGGGCAGAAGGCCAGGGAGAACGGGGAAAATGGGAAGGCGCGGGCTCTCACCTTCGTGGATCCGGAGAGAAGCAGATATTCTGCAGCCAGCCTGGGTCCTCCGTCCCTGGGACACTCCGCTCAAAAACGCGACTCAGAGCCAAACTGGCACCTGGAAAGTTTGGTGATAGACTGGGTATCCGAGGAGGCGACACATGGCAGCAGCAGGTGGGGGCGTCTCAGAGAGGGGGTCGCCCCCTGAACGCGATCGCCGCAGGCCGATCACTCGCCCTCTCCTCCTCCGGGGCCCCCCACATGATCCGGGTGGGGCAGGCCGTGCGATCCACAAGGGTCCCGAAGCCGCACGAAGGGCAAACGCCCCTGCAGCACCTAGGCGAGAGGAAGGCGGTGTGTGGCGGCTGGGGCACTCCGCCGCCTCACAGCACCGCGAGCAGCCTGCGCTGGCCCTGCCGGGACTGCTCGGTGCGCGCCCGCCGCCGCGTCCCGCCCGCCGATCGCCTCCTCCCCTGCAGGGGGCTCCTTGCTCCAGCCGACTCCTGGGGGCGGTGGCGGCGCTCCTGGGACGCGCCGGGCTCGGCTCCTCCCCCGCGCACTCGCACCCTTTCTCCCACCTCCGGCTGGCACTGAACAGCGAGCCGCGGCGGCAGAGGCGGCGGCGGTGGCGGAGGAGTCACGGCCGCAGGCTGACTAGCCTCTCCCGCTCCGCCCGGTCACCTGCTTCTAATGCCCGCCGGGAGGCCCCGCCCCAGTCCCGCCCCCTCGAGCTTGGGCTCGGTTGGTGGGCCGCTTCGCCACGCTCTCCGCGCGTCCCCGCCCACTGCCCCGCGAGCTTGGCCTCTCTTCTGGGCGGCCTCGGGCCCCGCCCTAAGCGGGCAGCCGAGCCACGCAGCCCAATCGTGGGCCGGAACGCGACAGAGGCGGGGCGTATGCTAATCACTCCTTCTTGAGACCCGGGGCGGGAAACCCTTGCTAGAGTCCCAAGGACTTCTCTGCTGGCGCCCACGGGTGCAGGGCTCACTTTCTTGTAATGTTCTAGCTTCTGAACCTTTGCTCCCAGGGCCCCCTACCAGGTCTCGTCTCTGCAGCTAAGCATTCTTACAGAATCCAGCGCTTGTTTAAAAGAACTGCTCAAAGAATAATTCTTTACCGTGGCACCTGTCCCCAGCTCCCGGCAGTCCTCAAACCAGGTGAGCTCACGTCGAGAGAGGAGCGAATGCCTACTGAGCCGCTCTGTGTGCCGGACAGTGCGTTAATCTTTTACATCTTAATACAAATCTCAGATCCTTGCAACAGTTCTATGAGGCAAGTACACCTTACAGGTGAAGAAACAGATTTAGAAACTTAACCAAGGTATTCGAGCTAAGGATAATTTCCCCCGAGAAAACCGCAAGCTAGGCCATCTTGTTCCCTGCGGTATTCCAAGGGTTTGGCACAGAGTAGGCGCTCAGATGGCAAACCCAGGATTGGAACCCAGGTAGTTGGGCCGTGGCATGCACAATTTAAACCATTCCCCTATGTACAATAGGTATCTCCAAGGCTTCAACCTTTACTTTTGCGTTTTGTAACAAAATCTTAGGCTTGTGACAAGAAAGCGATTTTTTTCTGTCTTTGCAAGACTCGAGAGATGTTAATCCTTTAAAATCCGAGGCTGTTCCCCGCAGAGAGAAGCAATGTTGGCTCCGGGCTCTGTAATGGGCAGGGCGCTGGGCCCCCTGGGGACCGCGGGCTGCTTAGCTGAGCACCCGCTAGCTACCGAAGGCTGGCGGCGGGGGGTGGGGGGGGTGGGGTGGGGGGTGCACAGAGCAGCCGCCGCCGGCGGGAAGACCTGCTGGGCGCCCCGACTGCGGGGACACACAGTGGCGCTCTCCAAATGGGTTTTTATGCTGCAAGTTTTAAATGTCCTAAAAATGCCTCTTTTTCTACGTGTTCTAATTAGGTTGGAAGACTGAGGTGTTTAGCATACTTGAAATTCATTCACACGCTTACAAAGAGGGTCTGAATTGTTTCCCACTCCCCCACCTCTTCCTTCTGGGAAGGAGGTGAAAAAAGACTGGAGGGCCAGAGAACTTGAAGGACTCAGGACTGGACTAAAGGGGTGAGATAGGCCGCGGTTATTGTTCTTGTGTCCTGGATTCCATTTTGTACAGATTGAGAGACTAAATGGCAGAATAACCCTCTCCCTCAACAAGGCTCTGTGGGAAATAATAAAGAATATGTGTATTAATCGCAGCCTCAGACTTTAAAAGGAGTAAATGTCAACAGCTTTACAAACATCAAAACTATTAACATTTTACATGTACATTACATCTTTCATTCCTTGGAACTCTACAGGTATTCATATTTATCTCTTTTGTTTTTTGGAAATACTTGGCACTCTGGGCGGGCAAACTTCCCAGGGCTAAATCGTTGTGGGAGTTGAAAAGCCAGGGAATGGCAGTCCAAAAGAAGGAAAACCCTCAGTGGAAAGTACGTGTAGGCTGTGAATATGCCAGTGGAGGGTTGTCTCATTCTGTGCCCTTTATCTGATGTGTGTATTATTGGGGATAGACAAGTGTTGGCTAATAATAAAAATTATTTGAAGTTGGAGAATGTTAATCACTCCTCCTGGAATTTAGCCAGAATACTTGTGTTATTTCCCATGGTTCTAACTCAAACGATGTTATCTACTGGTTTGTAAACCTCTCTCTGCTCAATCAATAGTGAAATGTTACCTTTGCTTGGAGATCTCTAATAATCATAGTAATAACAACAGAAACTTTGCCAGAAGAGACTTATTTGGCATTGTAGTTTTTTGTATCATTTGAATTTTTGCTTTTTTAAAAACATACATTGTCTTAACTTAAAGGCAGTTTGAAATATGATGACTATTTAACATGTAAGTATTAGGCAGGATGCTAAATAATTCGTTTATGTTAGTTCATTTAATCTTCACAACAATCGAATAAAACTGGCACCATAGTGACTTGCTTGAAGTTACTTATTCAGTCATTGTCGAAAGGATAGAAATCACAATTTTCTCCTGAGTCATAATTTATTACTCAACAGACTAGAAACACTAAATTATGATTTTTTAATCCTCACCCTAGGATATGTTTATTGATTTTAGAGAGGAAGGGGGAGAGAGAGAGAGAAAGAAAGAAAGAAAGAAAGAAAGAGAGAGAGAAAGAAACATTGATGTGAGAGAGAAATATCCATCGGTTGGCTCGTGTGTGTGCCCCAACTGGGGATCCAACCCACAACCTTTTGGTGTATGGGACAACACTCCAACCAACTGAGCCACCTGGCCAGGGCTAAATTATTTTTAAGATGCATTTTTAAGCACCTGAAATATTGCCAAACATCCTGGTCTATTAATTTACTCAGCCTCCCATCCGCCCGTCCGTCCATCCGTCCGTCCATCCATCCATCCATCCATCCAATAAACACCAATTTCTGAGTTGAAGACACTACCGCTTTATTAAACATGTTTCTACAAAGCTAAATTCATGAAATTCAACTTAAATTGTCAAAGGTGTGTTTATTAATTGATGAAAATACAGACCATGATGCTAACTAACTGTCCCATCTACTAAGTATGTGACATTTGAAATACAGCTTTTGAGTCTGTCATCAGGGAATAGTTACCGCATTTTTAATCTTACTAGACTTGTGTTGATTATACACGAACTATTCTGTTGAGACACTTGAGAATTCAGTGATATAGGAATGAATAGACAGTCTTCCTTCCTTCCTTTTTAATCCTCAGCTGAGGAAAACTGATTCGAGAGAGAGGAGGAGGGAGGGATGGAGAGGGGGAGGGGGGGAGGGAGAGAGAGAGAGAGATATTCCATCAGTCCGCCTTCCATATGTGCCCTGACTGAGCCACACCGGTCAGGGCTAGACAGTAGTCTTTGTATACTCTTCAATATCTTGATAATCAAGCCTGGAACGGTCTTGGTTAGATGCCTTCAATAAAGTTGTGTAATAAATGGGTGAATGGATGACCAACTGAGATTGTTTTAAACATTAGCAGCTTGTATTGAATCCTTGAATACAGCTCACCTTATGAGCTGTGTCTGAAGTTGACTGTGCCCTGTTAAGTGCAGCATGAGTCCAAACCTTAGCTCTGCCTTTACTAGCTGTGCCATGTTGGACAAGTCACCTAATGGCTCCAGGTCCTCTTTCCTCCTGTGTAGAGTTACAAATAGCTATTTACCTCATAAAGTTGTAAGAAGTAAATGAATTTCTTTGTCAAAGGGCTTAGAGCCATGTCCAGCACTGGGTGAGTCTATATAGGTCTTAGTTGTTGTTATTATTATTACTACTATATTACTTTCCACTATGGTTATTCTTTTTTTTTTTCCACTATGGTTATTCTATTTTTCTGTTTTCCCAGTCTTGTGTATTTCCTCTCATATATTACTTTAATAATGAAAAAAGTAGTTACATTTTTTAGATGTACTTTGTGTCTGAGCACACTCCCAGCTGTCACTAGCTATCTCTAGCATTTAGATACCAGCTAAATTCAATGCCAAAGCAGGGATCATTTCACTTGTCCTTGATCGGAGTGCCTACACCTGACATCAGCAGCCAGCTGATAGCGTGCACAGGGCTGGCACAGGATGGACGCCCGTGAGCCAGCATGAATGCCTCACAGGTATTTTCAGACTAGCTCCGTACATGTCCTGGAGCAGTTCTGATTAGTCCTCATCAAATCAGACACCTCTAGACAAAAAACCAAGACACTAACCAGAGGATTAACATGATGAGTCACGTGACCAGGTTCGTGAGAACAGCATAATTCAACTAACATCTTCAGGCTTCTCCCCTCCCCCACTGTGGTGGCGATTATAGGAAATAAAGGCTTTTTTCTTTTCTTCCACAGGTAATGGAAGTACTAATCTTCCCCACATTGAGCAGTGGCTCTCAGCTGCACATTAGTCACCTGGGGAACTTGAAGGAACACTGGTGCTTGGGATCTATTAAATGAGAACCTGTAGTTTGGGGCTCCGACCATTGTTTTTTGGTTTCATTTGTTAGTTTGTTTTCAGTGCTGTTTTGTTTTTAATTCTCCAGGTGATTATGAGTTCCAGCGAGTATTGAGAACCACTGACACAGATGGTTTTGCTATTTCCCCAGGACAGCCCCAAACGTGAGCCTGGCCGGACCTTCCGCAAAAAGGGTTAATCACATCGAGACAATATGGAATATCTTAGGAGAAGGTATTGGAAAAGTGCTCTCTAGTCTAATTGCCTGGGAGTCTGGGTGGAAGGAGAAATTATGTAGCAACAGAACTGTGGTACAGTGATGTACAGTTAACGGCAGTGATGACTGTAATCATAGCAACTGATACGTGTGGGGCATGTCCAATGTGCACCTACTGTGCTAAGCATTATACATAATCTCTTTTACGCCAAGGTTCAGACAAGTTAAATAACTTGTTACCCAAGGTTACACACCTTCCAACTTAGGTTTTCCTGACTCCAACGCCTATGCTGTCATTGATTGCAGGCCTCACTGTAATCCCAGCAGTAGAGGGTCCAAGTAGTAAATCTGGAGATAAATAACTCCCCTCGCTCCTTAGCATCCCTTTCCTGGGGACCAGGTCGAATCTTCAATTCTAGTGTTTGGGGGAGCTAAAGTATGGAAAAGCTGAGGGCTCTGGATTCATCTAGAATCCAGTAAAAGTCTAGAGCCAACTTGTTCTTTGGGCTTTGCAGACCAGGAAGGAGGTAGGACGTTCCTTAGACTAGATTTCAGAACCTTCCTTGTTTTGTGAAAGAGGAAGTTTCAGTTCAGCAAATATTGATGCTGTACATGCTGTGAGCCAACCACTGGTGCTGGGGTACAAACATGATAAGGCATGGACTTACCAGGCAGGGCGTGGTGGGAGTGCAGAGAAGGCACCTACCCCAACCTGTGACTCAGGTAAGACCGAGGTTGTGCTTAGAAGTCTCAATATGAGTTAGGTTTTAGTACAAGAAACAGAAACCACTCTTAGTACTTCAAGCAGAGAAAGAGTTAATATTGAGAATCAAGCAGGGGCTTATAAAATTGTTGAAAGGGCTGGAGAGGCAGAAGACAAGGAGCTACCCCTGGACTACTAAGTTCAAGGGCTCACTACCTGAGCTATGTTCCAGAAGCTAGGATGGGTGCTGTTGCTTCAACTGCTCTTCACACTTATGAGACTGGTGACTAGACACTGAGACAGGACACTGAGTCCAACAGCATTAAATGCCTATTAATGTTATTTCTCAAACCTGGCTTGCCAGCAGCAATATCAGCAGAATGATCTCTCTCCTTGCATCTGCGTGCCAAATCTTACAGGAGAGTACCTGGTTGACTGAATGTATTTCAGATCCAGACCATAGCTGCAAGGGAGTCTGAGAAATGTACTTTTGAGGTTTCCAATCTCTCCAACTAGGTTACTAGAAGGATTGAATTGAGGCCTGGAGAGGCAATCCTCTGTATCCACTACATGCGGAAAAAAAATGAAGACTTTCTAGACAGAGGAATCAGCACAAATAAAAGACATAACGCCATGAAAGAGTACAGTGCAAGTGATGGGCAGCTGGGCATGACTAGGCTATCAGGGAGTAAAAGGAACATTGAATGAAGGTTTTTACCTGAAAGGACACTCTGTTAATCAATGTATTTTTAAAAAAATTAAGTAGGTTCAAACGTACACTCGACGCATCATATTTTTTTTTCATTGATACAGTACTGGATTTATTCAACTAATAAATCTGCAAATGCAGCTAGGGAGCGGAAATGAACAAAAAACACAAAAGAGAACAGACAAAAGTGCTAGGTGGTACTCATCCACAAAGAAAACAGAACCTTAACCTTCTCCAAGCTTAATGTTATGAATACTGTTGATTACCCACCCAAGAATCATCTCCCCTTTCTCCTTCCTATCAGAACCCATTTTTTTTTGTTTTTCTTTGTTTGGGAATCTACCATATTCTGCATAGCCATGTGCTTCAAGAGAGGCAGGCGTTCCCATCTAAGTCCCAAGAAGTAACACATGGGTGCTCCCCATGGTCATGTTGCTGCCCTTCTTACCAGCATGTAGGTTACATGTGTGCATGGGGCACAGTTCTGGCTGGTAAGGGGGTGGGCCAATGGGGGGGTAGTGTGTCTGGGGCTCATGGGGAAGATTTTACTCGAAAGGAAAAACAGTGTTCATCCCTGTTAGGTATTTTTTTGTCCACATGTGATGCCTGCCACATGCCAACTTGCAACCACAAAAGGCTGAACTGTCACTGAGGAAGGATGACAGTGAGGCTGCCCACTCTGCCTGCCTCCGGACTTCTCATTATGTGATACAGTACATTGCTTATTTCTGAGCCAAATGAGTCAGTGCTTTCTGTCGCTTGCGACGAGAAGCATCATAACTACTACGTGCAGTCGGTACACTTAGGATGAAGATATGCTCACTTGAACTTAGCTAATGGAAGTCCCTGGAGGAGATTTAAGGACAAAAATGCATTCCCCCTTTGTCACCAGAAAAAATTGTTAGTTATCCTTCAAAATCATTCAAGACCCAGTTAGATATCAGTTCTGTCAAGCTGAGTTATTTGCTACTGCCTGTACTCCCCCAGCCCTTTTGCCACTCCTCTGTCACGGCATTTTATTCATCCACTCTTTCAACAAATATTTGTGGAGTAATATTTTAGGCACAGGGAAATAGATACATGGAGATTCCAATCCAGGGGTAAGACAGAAAATAAATGAAAAAATTTAAGTGTGATGACTTATCAAAGGGGGAAAAAAAAGAATTCTTATGGAAATATTTAAAAGGGGGAAATAACTACCTTGAAATATATGTTATGGTTATGTGATTTTCTGTTTATATATCAGGGTTTTTTTCCCACTAGATAGTGTGTTCATGCAATCTCACATTCCCATCCCTTCCTTAGGAGATGGTGTTTTCCAAAGACACCTGCAAAAGCTTCACCATCGCACCTGTTCTGCAACACGACCTTGACACATGCCATGGGGGAGAAAAGGTTCTAAGTCCACTCCCCTTGCGATGGTGTGGACTGATAAAATGTTGGAAGCGATGCAAGGGGACTTCCATGGAAAAGTCACGAAGACAATGCAGCCTCCATCTCGTTCTCCTGCAATGGGTAGGTACTCCAGTCGATTGGCCCAGCTGAGTAAGCCTTTAGGTCGTGCCAGGCCAGGAATCTGCCAGATGAGTCAAAAAGCTTCCCGATGACTCCTGTCCCCAGCCTCAAGTCACCCCCAGACATCCAAGCCTTCCCAGCTGCGGCCTCAGATGGCAAAAAGCAGAGGCAAGCCACCCCTGCTGTGCCCCCTTCGAATTGCTGATCCACAGCGTCCCTGAGCACAGCAAAATGCCTGGTGGTTCACACCACTAGTTTGAGTGGTTTGTTGCAAGGTAGCGATGACTGGAATACCCCCCAAATCTGCCTTCTTGTGAAATCTTAGATGACCGAATAGAAATTTTTTTCTTTTTACCTGACCCAGTTGGTGATCAACTTATGCACTGAAGCTGGAGAACTTTCATCCATCTTCCTTTCATCCTGTTGCGTCTTGCTGTTGATGATATGCATGTGAAATGTCTAATCTTTTAAAACACAAATCTTCACCATTGATCTTAACATCCTGCTGCAGTGAGTTCCCCAGGTCAATTGTGTGTAGTGGGGAAAAAAGTGCCTCCTTTTATCCATTTAAACATGGTTCCTTTTCATCTCATCTTGTCCTCTTGTTCTTCCCCATGTAAAACGATTTCCATTTTGTGGGTACCTAGGCACAGAGAGCTGAGTTGAGACAATAATCTTTCTTTGAGTTGGTCGCCCAGAAGGCCTCAGGCATGCTGGGACGTGGAGCCGTGGATTTGAGCTGGTGACTGAAGGGTGATGGAGCACAGTATTCTAATTAGTCACAAGTTTAGTTCCAAGCTTATAAAAACTAGTCTCTACATTCTGCAAGAGGCAATGAGTATCTTCCTGTGGTGCTGATAAATGCAGCACAGTACAGTGAGGGGAACACTGGCTAGTTCATGGACAATCTGGATTCGTGAGCAGCTGTGTGCCCTTGGGCACAACACCCAACCTCTCTGGATTTCATTTCCTCAGTTACAGAATGAGGAGATTTGCCCAGAGCATCCTGTGGGACCCCTTTGCCTTTAACACTCTCTGAATTCTGTGTATTTGCCAGTTACTTTGAAACATCTACTGCACGAATCCGTGGAAAGAAATACAAGTAGAGAGTTTGCACTCTGCAGAGTGCCTTTAGTTCTACAGTGGGGCTGGAGAGAAAGCCCTCCCCCTAAAACAGACCTTCTAGTTTTTAGAAAATGGATGTTATCTTTTTTCAAAATCAGTATCCACATTAGCCTTTAATTACCAAAAACATAACTGTGCTGTAACTCTCATGTGATGGTTCTTGCAGCCTTAGTCCTTTTGCTTTGGGGGTGCATTCCTGGGGATCCCTTGCTTTCTATCAGTTCTCACAACTATCTTGCTGGACATTGCTGCTGGGACAGTTCCATGCCAAGCGATGAGAATGAATGGGTGGGGTGACAGCTTCTGCTGCAGGGCCACCTTGGGGAGGATAAAGGATATTGTCCCAGTGAGTAATGCAGTAGGAACTACTCACGGGAATGTCAATCTGAAATGTCTTGCCAACCCTTCATGCAGAAGAAAGAAGCAGTCACCGTTTGGGGCCTAGGAAAAGCATTCGGTCTCACTCAGCCCGGACTCATTTCACCAACTTCCAGGTCTGCTCCATATTTCTCCAGCTTTGTGGGCTCAAACTCATTTCTTCAGCTCTCCATCCTATTTTCTCTTGATGAATTTTCACTTTCACTGCCAAGTTGGAGAAATGCCTCTCATGTTTCATTTTAAAATTCATCACAGAATCACCACTATTGAGAGGATATCAGGTATTGGGAGGATGGATTGCTTTTCACTGGTGGGTTGACAAACTATATCAATAGCAACCAGTAGCATGACAAGGTCCTATTCAATAGAACGTATTTGCAAGGTTAAAACAAAATCCTTGAGGTCCATATAATTCATGGTGGGTATAAAGTCTTAGACAAAATTTCAGATAACGAGTAGGAGAATAAACAGAAGTGAAATTAATAAAACAATATATCTAGTGCCTAGAAGAGCTTTTGAAAATAAGTATTCTAAAGAAAACCCCTCTCCCACCTTCCTTAATAACATAGAGTATCATATGTGAGCACACACATCTATTTCCTCCTCATTATATATACAAGAGTGGGTCGATGTCGTTAAGGCTTTCGGGGAAGCCTTGAAAACATCACAGCCATATTTATAGCAGTGAATACAACTCAGCTGCACCAAAGGGAAAATTGAAGGTCACGTAGGACCAAGTATTTGGTTATTACTTATTTATTTAGGGTATTTGGTTAAAACAAGACTAAAACTAGTCGCAGGTGTGGTTTGTTTCTGAGAGTGGTGCTTCCCTCACTAGGCTGCCTTCAGGTGCTCAGTGACCCCTTTGTTGTCGCTACAAAGGGGAGCCCAGTATCCCAAACACTGCGTCTGTTCCCCGTCCTCCAGTCCTAATCACGCTGTCGCTACAGGATGGCCTTGTTGGGTTCAAAGCCCTCCTGCCCACGTTGGCTATGCTGCATCATTGCTCATTCCCCAAAGGCACTCTGCTAAGATCGTCTACTGTTAAAGGGCACCGTGGACTGAACAAGCAAATGGGTTGCGCTTTTTAAAAAAATTCATAGACCTGGTGTTTTAGGACAGTTTTATGTTTTCAGAAAATTGAACACTCACAGTTTCTCCTATTATTAACATCTTACATTAGTGTGGTACATTTGTCGTAATGGATGAACCGATATAAATATTATTGATGCAAGTCCATTGTTTGCATTAGGATTCATTCTTTGTGTTGCATGGTTCTGTAGGTTTTGACAAATACTGTCAGGTATGTGCCATTGCCATATCATACAGAATAGCTCCACGGCCATAAAAATCTCCCCTACTTCACTTAAACATCCCTTTTCCATCCCCCACCCCAACCTCTGGCAATCAATGATCTTTTTATTCTATAATTGTGCCCTTTTTAGAATGTTATATAGTTGGAATCATACAATTCTTGGCCTTTCAGACTGGCTTCTTTCACTTAGCAACATGCAATTAACGTTCTTTCATGTCATTTTGTGGCTTGATATCACATTTTTTTAATATAACTTATTTTTATTACAATGTTAGGTTTAGAGCAAAGAGGAGCAGAAAGTATGGAGTTCCCTTATGTCCACCTCATTTGCACAGCTTCCCCTATTATTAACACCCCACACACAAGTGGTACCTTTGTTACAATAATGAATCTAGAGGACTTCCGGCAAGATGGAGGCGTAGGTAGACACACTGTGCCTCCTCATACAACCAAAAGAGGAAAAACAGCAATTTAAATAAACAAAAACAGCCATATCTGACAGAAAATCAAACTGAGTGGAAGTCCAACAACCAAGGCATTAAAGAAGACACGTTCATCCAGACCGGTAAGCGGGGCGGAGCCGGGCAGAGAGCGCACGGCAGGACGGCGGTTTGTGGAGCGGTATGGGCAGCGCTGCAGCTGCCGGGAGACCCGCGGCGGGCGCGCCTGGCCAAAACGTGGCCAGCACCCGGCCCACCTGGACCCAGCGGGGCCGAGATTGGTGGATTGGGTGGGTCCTCATTCGAGTGCAGATAAACCGGGAGAAAAAGCTGGGTGCAGAACAGACCGAGCAGCAACCCACCAACTCGGGGAAATAAGACCTCAAACCACCAACTGAAAACACCTGTGGGGGCTGAGGCGGCGGCGGGAGGAACTCCCAGCCTCACAGGAGAGTTCGTTGGGGAGACCCACAGGGACTCGGAACTGTGCAGGCCCGTCCACTCACCCTGGAGCCAGCAAAGAAAGGCCCAACTTACTTGTGGGTAGCAGTGTAAGTGCAGAGAGTGGAGCAAGCGCCATTGTTCTCTTAAGACCCGCCCCCACAGATGGCGTCACAAAACAACAACATGAGTTACCCCGCACTGGTGAACACCTAAGGCTCCGCCCCTTAAAGTAACAAGTACACTGAGAAAAAAAATGGCCCAAATGAAAGAACAGATCAAAGCTCCAGAAAAAATACAACTAAGTGACAAAGAGATAGCCAACCTATCAGATGCATAGTTCAAAGCACTGGTAATCAGGATGCTCACAGAATTTGACAAAAAATTATCACAATTACTTGAACAAATGAAGGATAATATAAAGGAAATGAGGGGAAATCTGCAGGGAACCAACCAATAGGGATGAGAAGGAAACTGGGACTCAAATCATCAGAGTGGACCAGCAGAAAGAAAAAAACATCCAACCAGAAAAGAATGAAGAAACAAGAATTCAAAAAACTGAGGAGAGGCTTAGGAACCTCCAGGACATCTTTAAATGTCCCAACATCCAAGTCATAGGGGTGCCAGAAGGAGAAGAGGAAGACCAAGGGATTGAAAACTTACTTGAACAAATAATGAAGGAGAACTTCCCCAAGCTGGTGAAGGAAATAGACTTCTAGGAAGTCCAGGAAGCTTCCAGGAGTCCCAAAGAAGTTGGGCCCAAAGAGGGACACACCAAGACACATCATAATGACATTACCCAAGATTAAAAATGACAGAATCCTAGAAGCAGCGAGAGAAAAGGAGACAGTTACCTACAAAGGAACTCCCATAAGACTGTCAGCTGATTTCTCAAAAGAGACCTTGCAGGCAAGAAGGGGTTGGAGAGAAGTATGCCAAGTCATGAAAGGCAAGGACCTACATCCAAGAATACTCTATCCAACTAAACTCTCATTTAGAATGGAAGGGCAGATAAAGTGCTTCTCAGCCCTGGCTGGTGTAGCTCAGTGGATTGAGCGCGGGTTGGGAACCAGAGGGTCCCGGTTCGATTCCCAGTCAGGGCACATGCCTGGGTTGCAGGCCAGGTCCCTGTGAGGGCCATGTGAGAGACAACCGTACATTGCTGTTTCTCTCCCTCTCTATCTCCCTCCCCTCCCCTCTCTCTAAAAATAAATAAAAATAAAATCTTTAAAAAAATAAAAAATAAATTAAAAAAGTGCTTCTCAGATAAGGTCAAGTTCAAGGAGTTCACCATCACCCAGCCTTTATTATATGAAATGTTAAAGGGATTTATATAAGGTAGGGGGGGATATCAACAGGGGAGTGGTAGGGGGAGAGAGGGGGGGAAAGGGGCAGAGAATAAGTAGCATAAATGGTAGGTAGAAAACAGACAGGGGGAGGTTAAGAATAGTACAGGAAGTGTAGAAGCCAAAGAACTTATGCATATGACCTATGGACAAAAACTAAAGGGCAGGGAATGGGGGTGGTATGGGGGCAAAGGGGAAGAAAGGGGGGAAAATGGGACAACTATAATAGCATAATCAATAAAATATGTTAAAAATAAATGAATCTACATTCACACGTCATGATCACTCAAAGAACATAGTTTATGTTAGCATTCACTCTCGGTATTGTACATTCTGTGGGTTTTGATAAATGTGTGTGGACATGTATCCATCATTGTAGTATCATATGGAATAGTTTCACTGCCCTAAAAACCCTCTGTGCTCCACCTATTTATTCCTCCTTCCCCTGCCCCTAGGAACTCTGGTCTTTGTACTGTGTTTATAGTCCTGCCTTTTTCCAGAAAGTCATATAGTTGGGATCATACAGTGGGTAGACTTTTCAGATTGGCGTCTCTCACTTAGTAATACACATTTTATGGTTCCTGCAAGTCTTTCCATGGCTTCCTAGCTCATTTGTTTTTAGCCTTGAATGATATTCCATCATCTGGATGTACAACAGTTTATCCATTTATGTACTGGAGAACATCTTGGTTGCTTTCAAGTTTTTACAGTAAAACTGCTATAAATATCTGTGTACAAGTTTTCACCTCCTTTGGGTAAATCCCTGAGTGCGATTGCTGGACTGCATGGTAAGAGCATGCTGAGTTTTGTGAGAAACTACCAGACTGTCTTCCAAAGAGGCTGTACCATTTTGCGTCCCCACCAGCAGTGAAGGAGAGTTCCTGTTGCCCCACATCCTTGCCAATATTTGGTGTCCTCAGGGTTTCGGATTTTGGTCATTCTAATAGGCTTGTAGTGATAACTCATTGTTGTTTTAATTTGCATTTCCTTAATGACATATGAAGGAATGCATCTTTTCATAGGCTTATTTGCCATCTGTATATCTTCTTTGGTGAGGTGTCCAGATTTTTTTAATGCTAGGAGCTTTTCTTCCTTGTGTGTTCCCCGAGCAGGAATGGAACACACCACCTTGTTGTGTTGGGATGACACTATAACCGCCTGAGCTACCTGGTCGGGGCTGTTCAGGTCTTTTAACCATTTTTTAATTGCGTTGTTTGTGTCTTTATTGCTGAGTTGTAAGAGTTCTTTGTATATTTGGATATAAGTCTTTTATCAGGTATGTTTTATGAATATTTTCTCTAAGTTTGTGGCTTGTCTTATTCCCTAACATGGTCTCTCACAGAGCAGACATTTTTAATTTTAATGTCTATCTAAAAGTATACAAGATATACTAAAAGGATATTTATATGTCTGGGAAACAAGACTTGAAGAGATCATTGGACTCTAGAAAGAAGCTTGGAAAATCCTGGGTTGATGTCCTGAGTGGTACTTAATTTAGCATCTGAAGGCAACTCCTGGCTCTGCCTCAGCCCCAGCCATAAGCGCCAAATATCTGCAGAACTTGCCCGCCTCTCCGTCAGTGCCCTTGTACTGATTTCGTCGTTGCTTACATCTTCCATTGCAAACTCCACCCATTTAGCCTTTGTGAGAAGGAAAGATTTAGATTTACATTTTGGATACATCATTGCTCCTGAATCCTTGATGATTTATTAAATGAGGGACTTTTCTGAGGCTAGTAAAATAGTCAAATCTTTCTACCAAACTCACTCAACCAATCTAGTCTAACACAAAAACAGAGATAAGCAATTCTGATTTATTTTTTTAAAGATGGTAAGTTGCATTTTTTAAAAAAAACTTCTTTGACTCTAATGTAAGAAACTTTAAATTGGCAATGACATTTATAAGGAATAATACAAGGAAAACAAGTTATGACCGTCTGCGGATGTGCAGATGACACCCTTGCTCAACTGTAGACGCACTCAAGCGGCTTTGGTAATTGTCAATTGCAGGATTTACCTTCTTGACTGCATACTCCCATGCTGGCTATGTGTGGCTATATCACAGAACGTCTGACCGCCCATCTTGTGCTAATGTTATTTTTAAGTCTACCTTAATGTGGGCTCCTTTAGGGCAGGAATCAATGGTTTTCACTACCCAGCCTAGAATTTTCTATGTAGCAAGCCTCGGTAAGTACTGTTGAGTTCATTCGTTAAATCTTTATCCAATAATGCCTACTGAGCTCAAGAGAACTACATTTGTGAGGAGCCACATTTATAAAAAGACTATAGGGAAATGAAGAAGGTTCAGAGAAACCACCCAAAATTCCCAGAATGCTGAAATATAGGACAAAGAAGGAAAAAAGAGCACATGAATGATGTTCAAATGTACGCAGGAGCTATGTTGAGCAGGATTGTTCTTCATTTTCCCAAAGAATAAGAGGAGAAGGAAATGTAGGTACAAATGTAGAAATAAAATAAAGATTCAGGAAGCATGGAAGGAAGAATTTTTTTGACTTTAGGATTCTTGGAATTTTGGTGGAGGTAAGCAGAAAGTGGAGACAAAAGAAACTAAGGTTTTCTCTTAAAGGATGCAAAGCCAGGTTGACTTAATCAAGACTCACCAAAGGGAACACCCAGATGCTGAAAACTGTGTAGCCACATGATGGCCAATTTCCCATCCATGTGCCCATGAGTCAAATTAATGTGCAACAAGCAAGTCATTGATTGCAAGAGAAACTCAAATCAGTGCCTCTTCCTCTCGTATTGGTTCAGTGCAAAAGAGAGTGGTGGGAGCAATAGCAGTGCAAATGTCAGAATACTGTCTAGCCTCTCTGTTGGAAATTGGAGGCAAAGGACCAAATACTTTTTTGGGGGGTGGGGGAGGTCTCTTGAAAATTTGCAGTATCTCATAATAACAGCTCACTTACGGAGTGCTCGCTATACGGGAAGGGATATAGGGGACCCAAGGAGGTAAGGAGGAGCCAGCGCGAACGCCAATTAACAGATGAGGAAGTAGCAGTTCTGTGAGGTTCCCTACATGCTTAGCCAAGTCTCTCAGCCAGTGAGGAGAGACCCAGACACTGATCCCAGATTTCCATCCAGGTCCAGAGCTCTTGTGCCTACTATTGTGCCCAATGACCTTTGGACTTGGGATCTGCCTAAACAAACTTAAGGTCAATCCCACGGACTCCTGGCTGCTCCAAGGGGCTTTCTACCATTGGCTCGAAAGCCAATTCCAACGTCTGGGCCCACTGTGGCCAAAAGAACCTCCACAGCTGCTCTCAACCTTGGCTGCACAGTGAAATCACCTGGGAAGCTTTTCAAACATGTTGACGCCAGGGTCCTGTCCCTAGAGATTTTGATTTAATTGGTCTTTAGTGCAACTTCAGCACAGAGCTTCATGTTTAAGTTTTTTATTGAACTATAGTATGCATGTAGAAACGTGCTGGTGCTGTAAGGATACATGGCAATGGATTTTTACAAACTGAAGGTACCTGCGTGACCACCACTCAGCTCAAGAATCAGAATGTCACAGGCACCCCGGTGGCACGCATCAGCCTCTGTCTAGTCTCCCCCACTCCCCGCTCACCCCACCACCCAACCGCTATCCACACTTCTGACAGCGTAGATAGTGTGGGCATAGAGATTTTCAAAGCTCCCCAAATGATTCTAATGTGCAGCTACCACTGACAGCAATTGTCTTGCTGGTTGAAGGCATGGTGAACGAAACCAAATGCTTAGATACAAGTAAACCAATATGAAAGCAAATAAGAAGAAACCCGAGCTACAAGTCCACATCAGCCAGTCAACAAGGATAAAAAAAGGGTTGCATTTTTTAAAATGAGATCTTTCATTTATAAACAACTTTTCTCAGCATTCACCTCTTAGTGAAAGAAAACCTGCCATCCTCAGAATTGCCAAAATCACATTGGCAGATAATAATAAACTTATCGAATATTTTCTATGCACCAAATCCCTTTCTAAATGTTTCTTCACCCATAGCTCATTCGGTCCTCACAATGCCCAATAATAACAGGCTCTGTTATTGCTCCATTTTACAGATGAGGAAACCTCGGCATAAAGAGATGAAATAACTTGCCCAAGGGCAGAGTTTGTATCTGGCAAAGCTTCAGTTGCAGAGAGAAGTTCTTGCTGTATTTCCATTGTGCTTTGTATTTTAAACATCCATGCCGGCTGACCCCTGCTGTTAAATACCTGGATAGATTTGTGCCACACTGATTTCCTTCATTCCTCAGTGGCACGAGCTGGAAAGCATAGAGAAAAATCACAGAATTACCTGTGTGTGCTGGACTGGACCTGGATGGTCATGCCGTTTGACTCCCTTCTTTTATGGAGGAGAAAACGGGCCAAGAAAGAAAATGCTGGATTCCATAACAAGCTGAATGAAAAAAAAAAAATAGAGGAAGTCCAAACCCCAGAGGGAGGGAAGGCTAGGTAAGTTCCTCACTGGGCTCTGACCTATGTCCTCTAACACTCAGACCGACAAGTTTGTGGCCTTTGTTAGTATAACTTGTGGCCAGTGATGCTACTATTATCATTTAATTTAACCTTCTTAGCACATTCACATGGGACTATCGTTTTGTACAATTACAAAAGTCTCTTCAAGTACAGTGAGCTTCCAATCTAAACCAGATGAGAACCGATGATCACAAAGTTACCTGAAGGGAACTGGGTCGTATCAGGTTTCCCTGAGTTTGTTCAGTTGTTTGGACTTCATTTCGTATGTGACCAGCCTCCTAGCATATCTGTTCTGGCAATGGAAGGAGTGGGGTGTGAGAGAAATCTCTTGGAGAAATTTCCATTGAAAACTTGGTGTTGCATGTGTCAGTCTTATTTCTCGAGCACTGTCACAGAGCAAAACAAATCGGAGAAAACGTGAGGCTTGTTGCTCTTCCATTTTTCTCCTCTAAGGTTATTTTGGAGTTTGTTGGTATTGTTCATTTCCCCCCTGTTTTTAGATCACTTCCCACTTGTCACCACTGCTGGTGTCTGTCTGCTCTTCCAGCCCTTTTACCTTCTTCGTTAAGTTTCCCTGGTCTTCTGGTATGAAACTCCCTTTGAGCCAGAGTGTTGGGTCTGTTGCTCTCTAAATTTTTTTAGAGCAATTTTCCCAATATAAATTATACCCTCAATTACTCTTTTCTCCCCAGAGCAGTGAATCACATTTTAAGAAGCCGTTAGGGTGGGGGCCGCTGGACACAGAGCCAGGAGGTTTGAGCCAGTGCCGGCTTGTCACCCTCATTCAGCTTGCCCTGCTGCAGCCGCTGAAGGGCAGCCTGTGCTGAAGTCACCAGCTGTGGGAGGGCCTCTCGGGCCCAGTCCCACTTTACCATGTGCCCTGGGTACCGATGTTTTAAGCGCTGGCTTGTGCTTGGAGGCAAAAAGGAAAATTAGCTTTATCTAAAATGGCTCGATACTTGAACACCGGGTAGGTTGCATAAATATCCGGTCTTCATCCCTCTCCATATCATTACCCGCTGCCCTGTGGCTTTGCAGCTCTTTCTGTCAAGAGATGATTCACTGATTCTGACTGTGACGTCCACTTTGGAGGTTCGTGAATGTGATAATACAAGCAGAGACTTGGGAGTGTGCTTGCATCAAGGACTTCTCTTGCATCTTTACAGTTTTCATGAGTAGAGTGTGCCTGGGCTGGCCCATGGTCCCAGGATGGGATAAGAGATATGTTGGGCACAGCTTCCCCGAGGAAGTTTCCCCAGCCCAGCCCAGCCCAAACTAGAGCAGAACTACCCAGGTGACCCAGAGATGCATCAACAAACCCAGCCAAGATCGGCAGGTCTACCTACCCAACCTTCACTTGAACTGCAAATTTAGGAGCTGGAGTAGGAAGTGGTTGTTGTTTTAAGCCCCAGCATTTTGAGGCGGTTTTTTCCCCTGCAACTGTGATGAGGTCATGGCCTTTGAGATTGTCATGATGATTATATGAGCAACTAGAAACAAAAGCACTTTGCAAATGTCAAATTGTGAGGAGTGAGCAGAAGGGCATGGACTGTTGAACAAACCTGGAACCTGAAGACCTGAGTTCAGATCTACTCATGCCCCTTCTCTAAACTTGGGCAGATAACTTAAAATTTCTGGGTCTTACCAGAAAATTACAGAGTTGGTTTGCAAACTCAAAATCATGAGAGCTTGAGAGAATGTTGGAAAATGAACATGGGTCCTAGGACTTTACGGGAATAGTTAAGAAAGAGATGAGGAAGGTGGGAGAGGTAAGAGGATATTTTGTTTTGGTATAAATAAAATGTGATCGTCATAAAAGGGACAGATACATGCAGTGGGGAACTGGATAATTTTGAAGAATGTGCTTGATCTAAAGCTAAGAGGTGTACTTGGAAGCCAGCTATAAAGTCTCATTTCTCCAGAGACCCGAAAGTATAGGATTCATGAATAAGTAAGGGAGGGGGGAAATCTTAAAAATGGCTTACAGAAGGCACCTACTTCACGTCTCCTCACTTGAAATAAAGCAAAGCTAGAGATAATTACGAAGTGTTTGGTCAGATGGAGGCAGAATAGTCCAGACTAGCAGTTCAGTGCCCCTGTCTAAGCCCTGTCTTAGCTAACTTCAACTTTTCTTGGTTGTGTATTACCTGACCTTGGACAAGTCACCTGTCCTGGGGACAAGTGGATGACATATGGTTCATCTGTTCATTATATATTGCTTACATGCTATGTTCCAGGAACTATCTGGATACTGGGGGTGAAACAGTACTCACATGTGCTTCCTGAGCGGGCTACCAACTCAGGTAGATGGATTTTCCACACATTGTCACTTATGTCAAAACATGTACTACTAAATTCTTTTTCGGAGGGGAAAATCTTACCTTGGGGAGCATTGAGTGTCTTGTTCAAAGTCACACAGCTCATAAGAGAAAGATGAAATTATTTTATATTTTCACCATGAAATCTGTGTTGTTTCTCCTGAACTATGCTGTATCCTCTTGTTAGCTGTTTGATTTTATTTACAAAAATGGTATTTTATACTTTTTTTTGGAGTACATTTTAGTGCCTAGAGTTAGGTGCCTGAGTTTCCATTGTTGTACCATGGAGAAGCGATATCGTTTATAAGTTAAAGGATCACGTTCTCAGTTTCTAGGACTTTGGAAGTAGGTTTCTCTATCGGGTAGCAACTGAGCTTAAATATACAAAAATAAGGGGATGTTTTAATCAAGTTCTTCTGCTCAGTGGAATACTTTGAAAACAAATATGACTATCAAACTTTACAGGTGAGAGTATAATTTGGAACTATATTTTAAAACTATAAATAAGTGTACTTTTTCTCCTAACAATTTTAGCTTGACGAACTTATCCTACAGAAATATTCACAGACATACAAAATTATTCAGAGCAGCATTTTTTCCTGGTGAGATATTGGAAATAATTTAAATGACCATCAATAGAGAACAGTTAAATAAATTATGCTTCCTCCTTAGGATGGAATAGCACACAACTATGAAGAAGGAAAAGGAAAGAAGGAAGAGAAGAAGTAGGAAGGTGGGGGTGGAGGAGGAGGAGGAGAAAGAGGCTCTTTATGTTTTTACATAACACATTTCCAAGAAGTCCTGTTAAATGAAGCTGGTATGACAATGCCCGTGGGGGAAGGGCAGCTGGAGTCTCTGGGATCCCAGTAAGAGAGCACCGTGACTTACTAGATCAGAGGCAGTGTGTTTGCCTCTTAATCTGTGCCAACAGTTACTGACAATGTATTACATGGAAGATGCTCAGGTATGTTTTATAGAATGTATAAAATGATAGGAGAGAAAAATCCCTCTTGCCTACCAAGTCTAGCTGAGGTTGCATATAATCTTTACATATACTGATAACAATCAAAATCACCCCATGATCAGAGAATGAATGTGGAATCAACCTGATGCTGGGATGGGGAAAAAGTTTGAGATTGAGGGAATCAGAAGTCTCCAGAAGAATTTCACTTGAGTTAGGGAAGGATTTAGACAGAACCAAAGGATTGTGGGAGTCAGGCAGGGACTCTCTCAGCAGAGACTGAATTTAGAAAGAGCAAGGCG
>PVJI01004665.1:0-105549 GCA_004026765.1 Micronycteris hirsuta | reverse complement strand
TATATATATATATATATATATATATATATATATATATATATATATATATATAACTGCAATAAGTTTAAAGTATTCAGGGAAATATAATTTGTGAGACAACCATTCTTCCTTACTAGATACAAATTAATGTAGTATGTTTCCTAGACAGCCAGAAATAAGGTATTAGGAAGCAGTTGTTTTTCATCTCTAGCCCTCTAACTATGCTACCAATAGAATGTGGGCAGGTGGTTTGAGACAGGGAAGGGCAAGAACAGTTCTGTTTGACCTATGTTACAGCACCTTTGGCCCCTAAAAGTTCCATTGTAAAATTTGAGGAGAAAATGGAGGCCCACATACCAAATGAGGGAATACTTTAAATTGTAACTCAAGCTAATAGCCCATTAAATAAAACATATTTTATACTTTTTATCTTAAAAATATACCTTTGTAGCCATTTTGAGGCAGGAGACAGCATTGGAAGAACTCTGACACTGCAATACCGTTACTGGTCAGCGTCTAGCACCCTGATTGCCAGGAAATACCTTTTCACCAATTAAGTAGAATAAATAGTAAACCGAGGCAGGGAGGAGGAAGGAGACAGGTCTCACGTACTAACTCAGCAGTCCTGACCCTGGTGTGATAATATTGCCAAGTGTTCCAACATTACAAGAAATGCTATGCTAGCAAGTAAGGAGGAAATCTTTGAAATCCTATGTAGCATTTACACTATCTGGGGAAAAGCCTTGAAACTGTGCTTTCGCCCCAAGGCCTGGAATGCGGGAGAGGGTCCATGGTGCCTGAGGAAGAAGCCCATAAAACAATTTTGGTTAATTGCTTAATTGCCTACCTCTGGTCACTATCTGTTTTATGAGGGAGTCCTGGAGACTCACATGAGTCCATAAATAACTCTGGGAAGCATCCCAATTTTAATAAATAGTCCACTGTCATGTATTTGCTTTACAACAAGATGAACAAGTAGAGTCTGGAGTAAGGTAAGGGTTAGGGCTAACAGACCCCTACACATGTCACATGTACCCGTTAATCACTATGTAAGTTTGTCTCTTATCCGACCAACTATGTAAGTCCTGAGAACAAAGGACTCGCTCTCTCTTGCTTTGGGGGGCAGAGGGCGCTTTTGGCACTCTTGTCTCTGGGGCCATGGGGCCATGGGGCCTCCGGCCAACGGCCACAGGCTGCCCAGGGGCTTGCCACCCTGGTCTTCGGCTGCTCGCTCTTTTGCTGCCCTGCTTTGCCCTGAAACTTTGCCTTTCACCTCTCCCTCTCTACCCAGTCCCATCCTCTTCCACGGGAATGGGTCGCTAATAAACTGTTTCACCACTAATAAATTTGCTGATCTGTAATTCTTTACACGCGTCAGAGAGAAGAACCAGGTCTCTCCTGTCAACAATTTGAAGGTGAATTTAGAATTTATAAATAAAACTTCAGATTCCCAGCTTCCTAGAATGCCTTCCTGATTATGTAGCTCAAGGGAGAGTGACCCGCTGCCCTCCTCTTCCCACATCACTTTCCCGCCCACAAGCTAAGGCCACGCTGCACGCATCCGCGGGCATCCCCACCAGAGCCACAGCTCCTGCTCCCACCTTTGTCCTAGGAATAAACTGCAAGTCAGTGTCTCAGTGATTCTCTTGGGCTTTTCATCATGTGATTTTTTTATAATACATAACATTCCGGGACTTTGTTAAACATATACATTCACATTTACTACTTGCTCAGCAATATATATTTGCTAAACATCGGTAGTATTGTTTACATCATTTTTTACTCCTTCTTTGCATAATATAAATAATAACGTATGTATCTATCTTCAGCTCATTCTGTTGCTGTAGAGTAAATCTTGGAGATCTATCTAACTTTACAATTTTGCCTTAAAAATCATATATATGTATATGTGTGTATGTATATTATGTATATGTATATCTGTGATTTTGAGACTGATTATACAATGGCCAGACATATATAAAAATGGAACTCTGACCCATAATCTGCAGCAACCGGCATAGAGAAAAACCAACCCATAAGCTATAGTAACAGGCCCCCTAAGCCAACTTGTTATCTGCAAGTCAGACTTGTCAGAAGTCAGACTACTATCTCTAGCCACTGGTCCAGAAAGTCAAACAATAATACCTATAACAATCAGCCCAAGTGGCCAGGAATTTGTTAATAACTGACAGTTTCCCTAATTTTTGTCCTGACTTCCAAATTGGGACCAAGCAGAGAAAGCCAAATACGCACCACTAACCTATTACATACGATGCCCCACTTCTAGTTAGCGCGACCTCAGCTTCCCTATACCAACAGCCTTCAATCAGGGCATGCCTGAAACCTTCTTTTTATTTGGTGTAAAGCCTTTCAGATCCTCTGCTTGTCTTTGTTCCTGCCAAACTCACATAATGGTGGCTAACTTTTTTGCTACAACAAGCTCTGGATAATCATCTTTGCTTGTTCTCATTTGGTTAGTCTTTGTTTATCTCTACATGTAACAGGCAACGGCAGTTTTCAGGCTTAGAATTATTTTTTTGTAATGAAGCAGTTGGCAAATTTAACTGTAACATATATTTGGTTAATATGTATTTATTTATAATTTAACAAATAAGTATTATTTTATTATTACAATTTCAGTTGGATTTGTTTCCGTTATAGAACTAGCTGTGCTCTATTATAAATGGAATTTGGACTGCTTAAGGAAAGTATTCCCAAGGCTTTATTTATTTCCAGAGTTGGCAGTAAAAGCAAACTTTTCAATAATAATTTATGCAGTAAATGGTAGATATTTTTGAGTTTTGCTTGTAAAAATGAGTCATCACGAAGGGATATTTTATATAGTGAAAAACAGTGCTCATAATTGTAGAGACTTTTTACGTGATTTGCTTAACAAAAGAATGTCAAATTTGAAGATATAATTGATTGTATTATTGCAAAAGCACTTGGTAAATGGAATAAAAAGGCATGAGACTCAGAGTAGTAAAACTCTAAATCAACATAGGTTGCCAAGGGACATGAGTTCCCAGATATCGTCTAAGTCCTTACAGAGAACTCCTTATGAGGTCCGCAACATGACACTCTTCAATTCATACCATAAATCAGAAGAAGTCATTCTGAAGACAGATAAAGTTAACTGGTCAATTCCAATTCCAGTATTTTCTGTTTCCTGCAGATAGTAGCAACGCTCACAAAACCATTTCCAAATGACATTACTCTGACCCTTTCTCCTACCTGGAGTTCACATATTTCTCCAGCCTTCTAATTCTCTCCCAAATTAATCTCTCCAACCCCTTACTGTGTCAGTAACTTCTCAAGGTGTAAGTGGAGACAATCTCCATCAGAATTCCCAAAGGTGATGGTCAAAATGTAGATTCCTGGGTCCCGTCCCAGACCTTGTGAATCAGAATCTCAGGAAGAAGAGCCGGAGGAATGTGTATTTTCACAAGCTCTCCAGATGATCCTATGCACACCCGAAGTTGAAAATTATTGTTTAAGGCAATTATCTACCTCAGAAATCTTATCCAATATCTTGGATTCACAGCTGGTCTAATATGGTAGTGACAATATAATCTATGTTTTTAACCTTAGCTTGTCTTTTGAAATTCAACCGATTTCTCTGACTTCTGATAATAAGTATTTATTAGATGACCCATGTCAATCCACAGTTCAGAAATAATTAAGCCAAAATTGTCACCTTTGCCACAAAAGAAACTCCTCCCTTTTCTTCTATCAATGGTACCATCAATCTCCTCACTACCAACTATTTAAAAATTGAAAAAGAAGATTCATCTTTGACCTTCACCCCTATATTGTAAATTCAATTGTCACTAATTGTGTGGCTTCTTCCTTTATTAAACATCTGAGTTTAGCCAAGTACACCTTTAAATCAATGAATATTACCTGAGTAACTATTATATGGTAGGAAATGGTGATATAAAGATTAATCGGGCCTAATTCTTGCTTTGAGAAACTTACACTCTCACACCATGAGAATCCAATAAATAAATAATCCTCTGTGCTAAATGCTATGGTGTCAACATGTCAAAGGTGCTGAGAGTACATAGATAATGAACCAAATAATGATTCCTCTGGGGTCTGTGGGAGGTACAGAGAGGAGGCAATATTTCAGCTGGTGTTTTCCGATGGATAAGTAGTTTACCAGGCAGAGAACAAGGACAGGACATTCGAGAGAAAAACAGCAGAAACAAGAACACAGGGGTGTAAAAGTGGGTTGGACAGAACAGTTCTGTACTTGGTGTTTGCTTGCTGGTGACTGTGGTGAGGCAGAAAAGGTGTGCCGTGCCCAGGTCACAGACCGTTTTGTGTGACATGCCAAATGAAAAGTGTGGCATTGTTCTATAGGCCTTGAGAGTCACCAGGTGGGGATTTTCTTTCTTATTTGTAATTAAATTATTATATTTACGAAAACATTATATAGTATTCTACAAGCACACAAAATAGACACAAACTCACAAATACAGAGCACAGACTGACAGCTGTTGGCAGGGACGGGGGGCACGGGCTGCGCAGGGAAGGCTGGGCGAAAAAGGTGTAGGATTAAAAAGAAAAAACAGACACCGACAGCAGTGTGGTGACTGTCAGAGGGAAAAGGGGGTTGGAGGGAAGTAGAAGAGGGTAAAGGAGGGACAAATGGTGACAGAAGGAGACTTGACTTTGGAGCTGGAGGGTGAATACAAGACGCAATATGCAGATGATGTGTTATGGAGTTGTATACATGAAATCTGTATAATTTTATTAACTAGTGTCACTCTAATGAATTCAATAAAAGTTTTTATAAATATTTGAAAATTCAAATATTACTACAAAGCTTAAAATATAGCCGTTAGGGTCCCTGTTCCATCTTTCTCCATCCCCGAGTCCTGCTCCCCTCTGGCATACACTTTCCACACTTAAAGCTGTTGCTTTTAGTATTTACCTCCATATGTTAGGATAATGTGGAGCATTGAAGAAATTTCAGTGTGAAGTTAACAAATATCAGCATCATTGAGTCTTTTCTTTGGGGTGATCTTTTTTGCAAAGAGGAATTCTCTGTTCTCCTGTCCAAGGGCATAAGCCTGGTAGTCAAGTAGAGGAAGTGAACCCAGGCTTCACTATCAGTTACATAGATTCTGACTCAGTCATCCTACATTCTAGTTCCTTGACTCTTCCCTGGACGGTAGTCTCTGTTGCTTAACATGTCAAGGAGACTTCTTTTGATCTGAAGTTATGTCAGTCATTTAATATCAAATAAATCATTACATTAATTTTAGCTTTATACTTTGAAGATCCCAAACTACCTAAATTTTATAGAGCAACTAGACCTAGTTTCTATTAGACAGATGAGGACACTGAATAGAGCTATAGTGAGGGTAAAGTCTGGCAAATGCTGAAGTCTTCTAACGAGAGGTCAGTAATCTGTTGTCTAGGGGCCGAGTCCAGTATACCGCTCATTTTTGTACAGCAGTCAGCTAAGAATGACTTATTTTTTAAAGTGGTTTTAAAAAATCCAAAGATGAGTACTACTTCACGATGCATAAAAATCACATCAAATTGCAATTTTAGTGTCTATAAATAAAGTTTTATTGGAACCTTACCAGACTCAGTTTTTACATATTGTCGATGGCTGCTTTCATTTTTATAACTGTGTCATTGAGTACTTGTGACAGAAACCAGATGGGTTACAAAGCCTAAAATATTTACTATCTGCCTCTCTTTACAGAAAAAATTCACTGACCCTTGTTCTAAAGCAATTATCTGGGGCAATACAAAGAGCACCAGGTAGTCCAACCAAGGGAAATAGATCCCTGGTGGAAAAATTAGGAGGAAAAAACTAAACATGTTTTCTGACCCTAGGACTTTCTTCCATTACATCTAACAGTTGGCATGCTTCTGGTTAATATTAGGCTGTAGAGCATTAAGACTCAGCAAATTTAAATTGTTAATATTTCTCCATGGAACTTTCCATTTCAGCTTCCTACTTCACCCTCTCTTACATCATTGGTGTCTATGAGACTTACCAATATGTCTTCAATTACCTGCGTGTGCACACGCATGTAATCTGTTCCTCAACTAAATTGTAAGCTCCTGATGGTTAAGAGAGGGGGAAGGATGGGGAGGGGAGAGATAGAGAGCGAGAATGGAGAATGCCTTACACTCCCCTGTATTCTTGCATTTCCAAGACCTAGAACGATATCCTAGGTGCTCACAAATGTTGAAGATGATGCTAAGCTGCTGGGAATTATGTGCAGGGAACAGAAAATAAATCCCTACAAAAATGTATTTCCACATTTTAAGAATTCTGACAAAATAGATTTAGATGCAGCTAAAACTATTAGCCCTATAGCACAGCGTGGGCATTTGGAAAGTACCCAAGCTCTTGGTTGAACAGTTGACCGAAAGAGACCTTTAGAGCTCTCCTGATTTCTTTCTCTTTGGGACTCCACCCCACCCCCAACACACACACACACACACACACACACACACACACACACACACACACCAGTACTCAATCATTCTTCTCTGATATATTCAAAGTCAAAGGAAAAACTTCTTGACAGTGAACTAAAAGTACAGAAGAGATTTCAAACGAGCATGTGCTAAAGCAGACAGTGAAAAGAAAACAAAATCCAAAAATAATTCTAGCAAATGCAGCTTGTATCTTCACATTTCACCCAGGATTCTGGGAAAAGAGTGAATGCAGTTTTAATTTAATTCAATAAGACACCCATTTGGCAAGGTTAACTTTTTCCCTCATTTCTTCATTGTGACTTAGTTGATACAAATTACTTTCATTAGGGCATTAATGGGCTTCTGTCTGGTAGTCTTAACTGGAACCTGTTGCAAAGTTCAGTGTACAAATGGTCAGGTTTATAAATAATTGTTTGCAGGCTCTGTATGAATGGACATTTTGGAACCTCAAGGGACTCTCACAGAATCATAGATTACACATCTTTTTAATCTAAGATGAAAGAATTGAAGATATTCTATATATCGTATGAAGGAAAGCTTGGTATATTTGACTTTAAAATAATTCTCCATATGGACCAAATTAAGCGTAAAGTTGGAAGAAAGGGAAAAGAACTGCGCGACATGGGCTGAGGGACTGGACAAATGGAATGCAACAGAATGCCAAAGGCTCGGGACAGACTTTGAGGAATGATAGGAGTGGAAAAACAAACTGCAATTTTTCACAAAGAACAATAACGAGTACTTTGAATTCTCATCATTCCTTCCCCTTCAGTGCCAGCTGACTGATGATGCAGAGATACAAAACTACTGTGGAGACGTTTCTCTTAGCCTGTAATAAACAAACTCAAGAGAAATGCATGTCTAGGATGGCTGTTGCTTTGCTACTAATTTGGAGCTCAAATGTGAGAAAATGTTTCTACAGCAATATCAGTAACCCTGAACCATAAAACATAACAATGAACACACTGAGCATTCTGCATTTCCACAATAACTTCGAATATTCCTCATTGTTCCAACCATGTCTGAGATTGTGAATTGCAATAATGAAGCTGAGAACCTGGCATGTAGTAGACACTTGGTAAATATCTTCCAAGTGAACATGTGGATGAATCAATAGCTAAATACCTAGGGGTTTGAGAAGAGGGCTGCGCAAACTCTGACAGTGCAGAAAAAGCAAAGCCTATGGGAGTTTGTATGTATAATGGGTAAAGGCAAACATGGTAAAGACTCAGCCCAAAGCAGACTGAGTTACTCTGCATGAGACAATTCCTGGTGAACACATTTCTGAATGCGATAAAAATATCAGCAGGACATTAGAGAAACACATTTGTTCCTTTCTTATTCAACAGACATGACCAAATTAGTGTCCGTTCGTGTGGTTACTCTGTTTGATGGATCCTGTTTATTAAAAATCAATGATTTCATTCTTGGAGAGAGAGGGATTTGCAATATTGCCTTAGAATCTCTCTTCTATTTAGTTTGCTAACATTTTGATCTTCTTTAGAATAGTACACATTGACCACGGAATGAATATATTTCTTACTATTTTATAATGTGAATAGTGCACAAAATGTGGAAAATACGCTATTTCACATGAAAGTTGAAGGGCTTGATTGAGTGCACATAGATAATTAGGGAAGGGCCAGAATTATGTGTCCTGAGGTTTTAATCTGCCCCTGGGTTCTTTTGCTCAGAATAATGCTCTGCATTCATCCTTTAATTTCACATAGATACACATCAGAAAGAAATGTGTTTCTAACCTAAAAATTGCCCTCTGGAATTCTCTTTTAGAAGTTTAAATAAAGGTGTTTTTTCTACTATTCTTTGAAAACGCTATTTTTGTTCAAGTGTCACGAAATCAAATGCCCACAGGAGCTAGGCAGGTAACATACACAAATGAAGTGAGACGTGATGAAAGGTAAGTGACCCTCGGCCAAAGTTTCTGGGGGACACAGATGACGAAGACTGTGGGAAACAAGACACAAACTCAATGTAGGGGCTCCTGTTTTCTTAGACAGAGCAGAAATTCAGATTTTGTACATAAGCCTTTTAAACTTCATTGTGTTTATTTTGATAACTAATTATAATGTAAAACATTGTCCAGGCCAAAGCACAGACCAAACCAAGCATGTCTGCGTGGGCTGCGTCTCACCAGAGGGACAGCTCACTTTCTTTTTGTGCTGCCAGACTGAGATGCTGGGGGCGTATTTCACTCTGTTTGCATTGGCTTCTAATGTATCAGCAATCAACTGCATTAAGGAAAGTCCAAAACTGTTTTAGTAATGCCTACCTAGATGAAACGGTACAGCCTCTTCGGATGGCTACTCAGCAGGACAACTAATTTGAGGTTGAGAGGTGTGCTGTATACTGGAACACAGGCTCTGGAGCCAGGTTTCCTGGGTTTGAATTCAGGCATTTTCACTCACCGGATATGTAACCTTGTGTAAGAAATATCCTTTCTTCATTGCTCAGTCTCACATCTGTAAAATGGAGATAATGACAGTGTCCTGAGTGTTATATGAATATATTGTTCATGTGTCAAGTACGTATACAACACTAAAATGATTTCTGAGTACTATCTAATTATTTGCTATTATTATTCACCAATCATAGTGTTGGTGAAAAGTACCAAATTTACATGTCTATCTCACATTAGACAGCTACGGACATGCTAAGTGGCCTCAGAAAACGTTCGTCTTCAGACAGAACAGGTGGGAGAATCAGGTTTCTTGTGGTAAATTTCCACTATTTTGTCCTTAGTACCAGATGCCATCCCTTCTTGGAAATGTCATTATTGCATATTTTAATGAGTGGAGTGTATACAGCAATTTTTTTTGAAACACTAAAAATACTAGCAATTAATATAGGATGTCGAGCTCTCTTTCCATTTTCTCTTTTTTGGAGATCAACCATTTTAAAGTCAGGGACATTCTGTTCCAGAGTTGAAAGGCAGAGAAATCAAAGGACTTTTCTTTTCCTCCTTTATGGATTGGCGAAGCATGAAACTTATTGACAGATGCTCAAGCTAGATATAAGTTGCCCTGCTATTTCATTCAAGTTTACTTACACATTAAATGATTCTGGAGGTTTTCATTTTTTTTTAAAGGTACCCAACATTCTTTTGAATGTCTAGAAATAAACTGAATATCCCATAACATCTATTTTACTGAAACAATCATATGTTTTGTGAATAATAAGGATGACATTAAATTTATTTTCTGTGACACAAGAATATTTGCTCACCAATGAAATCCAAGACACACTCTGCCCTTAAAGATTCCATAACTTTTTTTAAATTTCCTGTATTCCTACTAATAAGTAAAATGGTCAGACCTACCACACTTTCTTTCCACCAAGTGGTCCTTTGCCAAGAGAGGAGAAGATAATCATAAACTCCCAAAAATAATGCTTGTTGAATTTATTAAGATCAGGAAGAACATCTACTCCCACTCCAATCTCATCGAGTGCTGCTAGTCAGTGAAGTCATGCTCATGTGAAACCCAACCCGGGAGGCGAGCAAAGTGGCGTGCAGAAACACAGAATCACTCCAGATGGAAGGGGGCACACCAGAAGAGATGGAGCCGCACACTACCACCACCACCCTCCGTTTAACAACGAAGGACCGAACCTCAGAGACAGAAGTGATGCAAAATGCGCAACTGGGTCCCGAGGGTCCAGAAGCCCAGTCTACTATTGTCAATTGATTAAAGTATTTTTCTCTCCTCAACTGGGTGTCTATAAGCTTCTAGAAGTACATTGCAATTAGAGATGCATAACTTACAACCACTTTTTCTTTCAGAACTGCTTTCAAACTCTCAGTTTTTCTCAGATACAATGGATAGACCATATGCATCAAAATCACATAAGGTGCATGAAAATTACAGATTCGCAAGCTTACCCAGGACCTACTGAATGGGGAGGGGACCTAGAATTTGGATACATGCAGTTTTAATAAGCAACTCAGGATTGCCATAGACAATAACGTTTGAGAACCACTGACATCTAGGATGTGTATATAGGTTAAATACAAGTGGAATTATTGAAATAGGAAAAATATTCCTATTTTATTTATTCACAGATTGATATACTTCAAGATCTGAACCTTGCATGGTTAATCTGCTTTAAGAAATAGCTGCCTTATACTTTTTAAATGTGCTCTCACATATGTACACTCAGTGATCTTTCACCAAGTCACTTTTTCATCTGGCATTTAATCCCATGGAGTGACCCAAGAATGAGTCTTAGTGAAAAGTCAATGAACGCACTTAGTTTATATTAGGTGTGAAGTGTTGTATTTCACTGCACTTAAAACAGAAGTAGTACAGCTAGCCTTTCACCCTGTGGTATTTCTGAAAAGAGGCTGCACCTCCAGGGCTAAAGCATCTCTGACCCAATGAATGGCATAGAAGCTGTCGTCTGAAGATGATGTTTTTGTTTCATGCCGTTTTTCTTTTTAAATTATACTTTAACCTAAAAGGAAAAACTAATTAAAATCGAACATTAAGATAGGTTAGAGTTTAAATTGTGTATTAAATGTAGAAACACGACAACTTTTAAAATGAATTAAGTCAGGAAATGGCATTTCAAATATAGCAGATCCTCAGATGAACGAGAATTCTAACTTAAATTTGGTTCTCTTCCTTGTCCTGCAGCACTATTTCCCATCAGCACCATTCAGTATAAACATAACACGCTAGGTACTATTGGGTAAATTTGGGCTGTTTTTTATTTGAGATTCTATTTTAAGACAAAAAAAATCTGTTTAAATTTAAAACCATAATGATTAGTAAATCCCCAAGGATACATGTCCAGTGTTTCATTATGCAACAGCTATTGTGTTTATCCTTGTTTTCTGAAAAATGAATATAGTGTTGCATTGTTGTTATGATAAAATATCTCCACTTGTTACATTTCTATTATGCATAGTTCATTAGTGTTATTGCCACACTGAACTGAACTTGTTTTCTCAATGGCAGCTACTCCTTTTGGTAAACTAGATACCCTGCACTCTAATTCTCATGCTATTTATATCTTAAGGAAATTATGAATGTATTCAGAACAATAGTCAAAATTAATTTAACAATAGTCTGGAAAGATGTAGAAAGTTGAAATTATTCTTCTGAACTATTGTGACCAGCCTAAAATAATGAATATCTATAAAGTAGTGTTTATTATGCTTTAAGTTTTCACTATGTTTTCCATGCATTTCTTACATATTGTCATATAATGATGTATCCATATCTAACATATTTTATTCACCATTATATTAATATATAGGTTGGATTTCAATGATAGCTTTCTGCAAATATTTGTGAAAAAGACCTTAAATCAACTAGAAAGGCCTGGTGTAATGTTCCCTAAATTTGTACTAGATTGGCTCTATAATGATTCTTCAGAGATTGGTTGAAAACAAGTATATGTAAAATTTTGCTGGGAAGTGAGGGGCAGAGAAATGCCACCTAATTGGCTGACATTTAGCAGGAATTCATGACCGATAACAACCGAGCTCCCAGGAGAAAAAAGCAAGGAGCCATATCATTTCATAGGTGCAGTGTCAGATGAATGTGGAGAGATGACTTGCTGTGAAACTCTCCACCTGAGACCACATTTCCACACCTGTTCAGCTTCACACTTCTTATCCGTAATCTCTCTCCCCAAAGTCCATTCTGGGTCAAAGATCAGAGCCAACGTTTACTCCTATGGTTAACATTCTTTGGATCTTTTACAGGTGAGAAAACTGTGCGCATAATAACCATTGCATATAATTGGAAGTACCTTTCTTTTTCAGTAAATATTTTTATTTATGAACCTTTTACATTTAGTTGCAATTCTTCTTTTTGGTAAAAAAATATTTGCATAAACAAAGATATGTACTATATATTGTAGGTAAATAATTAAACATATTTCTTTTAAGTCTCAAATGTAGATATTTGTATCTTTCAGAGCATCCTTTCTTATGTAGAAAAAACTAGTGACTGGTAGCGTAATATCTTGGAGTTAGAAGTCACTCTGGTCAGTTCTAGTCAATTTTCTACTTCAGAATATTAGCAAAGCACTATTGTATATAAACTTCTACCATCTCCAAAGTGAACATTTGATTATTCCAACTCCAAGGTAAGCAGGAAAGAGATTACAATCCTTACTGTAGAGAGAAGAAAACTGAAGGGAGGGGAACTCCAGTAATTGACTCACCCAATATTATATAGTTAAATAATGGTAGAGCTTTGTCTAGAACCTTGGCCTTCTGATGATTCATTCAAAGATTTTCCAGTAGAATGTCCCTCAAACAGCACAATACTCTGGCCATTCAGTCTTTGTATCTCACAACTTTTATGAATTTGTTCATTTTTCCAAAAATAAAGAATTCTGTGGAATACGAAACTAACATGAAAGAAAAAAGATAACAGAGATACAAAGCAAAGATGTATTAAGTTCAAATCCATGTAATAAATAATCATAAAAAAAATTCTCCAGAACATTGGGCTTGAGTCCTAAAAATTTTATAAGATTGGCCTTCAGAAGACTAACTCTAGAATTTATAGTTTTCTAATAACTGCACTCGAAACAGAACAGCTTTGCAGCTATTTGCTTTTGTTATTCTAGGCTGGCTATAGAAAGAATTGTTTGGGGTATGGCCACTAGTTTTTGGTCATTGTCCTTCTGGAAGGAATAACTGAAAACCTAGGCCTCAGTAAAAACTGACATCAATTACAGCTATTTTTAGTTTTTCAAGATGAGTAGGTATAAAAGTAAGACCAGCATCACACTTCCTGTGAAGTTACTTTATTAATCAACGTTATTTGGTTTTTTATTATTTATTATAAATTCATATAGTTAAAGAGCAAGTCAAAGTACTGTGGAAACATAAAACTTTTCTCTGTCATTTACAAAGATTTTTCTGTAAATGCAATTTAAAGAGATTTTGGATTGAATGAATCCAAGCTCAAATTCATGAAATAGCTGCTCTGTTGCTTGGTCAGGTTGAGTGGTCTTTCTTCCATTTTTCTCCAAACAGCAATTCTTTTTGCCTCCGTGAAGACCCACTTTCTTGGCTTATTCGTTATCCTTGTTTTTCCACATTCTGTTTGTGATTTTGTATCTGTAGCCTTTTTTTTTCCTTTTCCCCTTCTAAGCATGGACTCTGGTCCTCAATTTTTATGCTTTATAAGTCTATCATGAGTATTAACCAGCCATAGTTTACTAGTTTTCTCTTAATTCAAACTATGTCTCTTAATTCAGACTAAGTTTCTTAGTTTCAACTCAAATTTTCATTAGATATAACAAAATTAACTCAGCCCGGTCTTGAGGCATGTTTCAATCAGATAAGACATCAGGATGAAAATTCACCTATAAATAATGCCACTAAAGCCCACCAAGATGGTAAGTGCACAAAGAAAGGAGGATGGGGCAGAATAACACCCAAAACATGTCTACCATTAATAAACATCTATAAAATACCATCTTTGTTACCACAATAAAAGAAAACACAAGGTGTTATTGAAGCATATAGAATGTGTACTCAAACTGCACCAGAAAGCACCATGAAAGGGTATGTAAACACGTATAACAGAAAATACCGTGGTAAGAAACTACCCCACTTCCAGTTACAGTTCTAGGGTTATCACCCCTACCATCCACATTATGCTATAATCTTGACTTTCTGCTTTATCTTCTCAGGGGATCAGCCAGAACACATAAAAAGCATATTATAAACTTTGGTATAAAGGTGATTTATAGGGACAACCAGTATGTGAACTAAACCAAGGTTTAGAGGGGATGAATGATGTTCTGATACTAAAAAGATAAATTTCACAGGAATACATGCAATATAGTTGCAAAAAATCAAATTCATAAGAACAGAGGTAGGAGACCTAGCTGAACAGTAGTTAATGTAAAAAGGCCTTAAGTTTTATTTGACTGAAAGATCAATGTGCAGGAACAGTGTGATAGAGCTGCTAAAAAATTAATGCAATTTTAGGCTTTATTAGTAGGTTTGGCACACACAAAAAGTATTGGTACACAAAACATTGTACACAGAACTCTTGGGAGTATCATATTATATCATATACTATGATATATATATCATAGTCACCTTGAATTCTTCCTCTCCCTTCCCCCACATCCAATTAACATCAAGTCCTATCTATTCTACCTTTTAACTATTGTGTGACCCTGGGGTATTGAGTTGCAATTGGAGATATCAGTATGAAGTCATTATGTTTGTATATACACATATATGTGTATTAGATAATAACTAACACATGTAATTTTACAGAATGTATAAAACATGTGTGTTTATTCACATTTCTTAGCTCTGACAAATGAATGGGCCTAGAAGTAAAGACACCACAAAAGCAATGAGCACAACTAAGACCCAGATCTCTGTTTCCAAATATCATTTTTTACTGAAAGGAACCAGGATCCTTAGAGACTTAGTTGAGTTCGGGGTCAGGACAGGGAAACTAAAAATGAGCAAGGAACTTTCGTTGTGCCAGGAAGGAAGAAGTCACTAAAATAGGGGCATGTCAAAAAAGACAGAGGGTTCAGCTTCATGAATATTAAGAATAGTGGATGAAAGTTTGATAAGCAAGAGGATATTTACATAGTTTCAGAGTAACTACTATAAATCATTTATTAATTATAGAGGAAAAAGAGTTACTTGATAAAATATTAACCTTACAAACATAAATTTATTTAAGTTATCAAGATTAACATTATTAATAACGAGACAAATTGGCACTATGTGCTTCCTGATATGATATCCTGAGGACACCTCATAACTATGTTATTGCAGTCAAAAACATAAACCTTGAAGTTAATTGTGAGGAAATATCGAAGAAATCCAAAGTAAAGGATATTTTGGAGAGTTATTGGCTTTAGTCTCCAAAACCTTTAATATCATCAGAGACCCTGCCCTATCCAATGGCGGGCCCACTCAAGCCATTTTCAGAGACTTTTTTATACAAATGGCCTGTCATGGCTCATGCTTCTGACTTTCCTAAAATCTCTCAAACAAACAGCATCTGGCCTCACCTGCCCCAGAACTCTTGCTGAGTGGCCCCAGGCCTAGCACTAGCGGCAGCCAGTGCAGGTTTACCGCTTGGCTTTGCCTGGGAACCTCCAGGCCCAGCGCAAGTAGCAGGCATCTGCAGATTGCTTTGTGATTCACGTGAGATGGCCCTGGGCATGTAACAGAAAAGTCAAACTAAGAAAGAAATCTGGGAAACCGAATGTCTACTTCCGCCTAGACTCATCTAATAAGGCGGGAAGTAAATAAAGCCCCAACCAGTTGTAGGCGTTGTAGGGAAGAAATTTGGTGAGTCGCAGATCAAAAAAGTAATAATACGGGGAAATTGTCCATGTCACAACCACACAGGTTTCCCATGGCACCGCTGGTACCATCTTCTAATAAGGAATAGAAAAAAGTCAGGAAAAGTAGCAAGTGTAAACTGTTCATAAAACCAGAGGGAAAATCAAAAGTGATAAATCTTTGAATTCACAATTTAAAAGAAATGAAAATGGGGCACTAAAACTGTTCTGTGCGATATGATAAGGTGGATATATGTCATTACACATTTGTGAAAACACGTAGACGGTACAAACCAAGAGTGAACCCTTAATGTAAACTGTGAATCTGGGGCATAATGGTATATTAGTGTAGATTCATACATTGTAACAAATTTACCACTCTAATGTCAATAGCGGGGGAAGTTGTGTGTTTATAGAGACAGGGCATGTATGGGAACTCTGCACTTTCACTGATTTTCACTGTGAACCTAAAATTGTTCTAAAACATAAAGTTTATAGAGTAAAAAATAAACAGAAATAAAAATGGAACTTTCTTATAAAACCTAACATAATTCTCTAATCATTCCAACTATAAGCTATGAAATCACTGAAGGCAAATAAATTGGATTATTTTACTTTGGATTGATTTAATCCTATTGGATTTTATTGAATTTTAATATGTGCTTCTTTATGTTATGCCTGCAATCCCTAGGAGGTAGGAGAATTTTTTTTGGAGGAGTGTGTGTGCATGCAGCAAGAGAGATTCCATACTAAAGAAAAAAAGACAGTGAACTCAACATTGCAATAATCTAAATTAAAATAATGCAGGCGCAAACTGGGGTGAGTGGTGTGATAGGGAGGGGAGGATGGGGAAGCAAACCAAGAGCTATTGAGAAGGTGAGATTCTGGGAGTTGGTGTCTAATTGAATGAGGGGGGATGAGAGAGAAAAACTCTCAAATGACTGCCCAGGCCACCTGGCTTGGCTGCTGGATGTAGTCTTCCCAAGAGAGCGGCATCAGGTCTTTTTCTTCAACATTGATTCATTATAATGTTGATGAGACAAAAAAAATTGATTTGAAACAGATTATCTTACTGGTTTGTATTAATTTTTTTAAATGCATGAACTATTCACATTTATTACTATGTTGAATATTAAAAGTGTTTTGGGTCTTTATTTAGAGTTTGGTGAAGTTTTTTGTAAGCAGAAATACACTAAAAACTTAACTCTTGTTTATGTCAATAAGCCCATGATAAAATTGGTTTTGTTGTATGTCATTTCACTTAAAGTCATGGTTTCCAAGAATAAAGTAAAGTGAGGATTTACTGTACAAGAAAATGATTACATTCCAAGCAAAAAATGAACAGCTTCCTTGTTTTTTTTAAAAAAAATTTAATTTAATTTTATTGTTGTTCAATTACAATTGTCCCAATTTTTCACCCATTGCTCTTCCCTGCCCCAGCCACCCCCCTCTCCCACTGTTAATCCCCACCCTGTTGTCCATGCCTGTGGGTCCTGTATATATGTGTTCCTTGACTAGACCCTTCCCTTTCTTTCCCCTGTTATATCCCTCAACCCTTCCCTCTGGTCACCATCAGTTTGTTCCTTATTTCCAAGCCTGTTATTCTGTTTTCCTTGTTTGTTTGTTGTTGATTAGGTTCCACTTACAGGTGAGATCATATGGTATTTGTCTTTCACTGCCTGGCTTATTTCACTTAGCATAATACTCTCCAGTCCCATCCGTGCTATCATGAAAGGTAGGAGCTCCTTCTTTCTTTCTGCTGTCTAGTATTCCATTGTGTAAATGTACCAAAGGTTTTTGATCCACTCTTTTACTGATAGGTTGCTTCCAGCACTTGACTATTGTAAATAACGCTGCTATGAGCATTAGGATGCAAAGGTTCTTTTGAATAGGTGTTTCAGGATTTTTAGGGTATAATCCCAGCAGTGGGATCACTAGGTCAAAAGGCACTTCCATTTTTAGTTTTCTAAGAAAATTCCATACTTTTCTCTACAGAGGTTGCACCAGTCTGCATTCCCACCACCAGTGCACCAGGGTTCCCTTTCCTCCATAATCTCGCTAGCACTTTTCATTTGTTGATTTGTTAATGGTGGCCATTCTGATCAGTGTGAAGTGGTATCTCACTGTGGTTTTAATATGCATCTTTCTGATGGCTAGCAATGTAGCGATGTTGAGCATTCTTTTATATGTCTATGGGTCCTCTGTATATCCTCCTTTTTAATTTTTATTGTATTTTTATTACCATTTATTTCCCTTATATCCTCTTCCACGTCAACCCACAACCCCGCCCCCACCCCTGCACAATCACCATACTGTTGTCCATGTCCATGATTCTTTCCCTTTGTGATCAATCCTTCCTCCCCCATCACTCTTCCCCCAAATGAGCAGTTTCATTTTATACATTTTATACATGTTGAATCAACAGTGCAGGTAGGCATATGCCTAGGTTGTGGGTTCAATCCCTGGTTAGAGCATATAAAAGAATCAACCAATGATTGCATAAATAAGTGGAAAAACAAATTGATATTTCTTTCTATATATATCTCCATCTCTCTCTCTCTCTCCTTTCTAATAAATAAGAAAAGTCTTTAAAAAACTGCTTTTTTGGGCATCCACATGGAAATGTTCAGATGACAGTTAGATTTTTCAATCATTTCACTGGCATAGAACTGGGGCCATCAGGACCCATCGCTCCCCTCTCTTTGTCAGGTGGACATACTTGAGAGGACCATGCAACCTGCAGAAGGAAGTGGGCCTAGCAGCCCAGAGCAGACCTTCTCCCAGAGAGCAGGGACTGACTGACGCTGGCCCTGGACCAACATGAGCAGAATTTCCTCTGCTCTAAGCCGAGTTTAAGGCACCATCCCTTTGCTGTCAGGCTGTTATTCTGAGAATGCTAGCAGGATAGAGTATGCATCTTCTCTCTGATCAGGACTATGCTTAGCTAGTGTTTTTTGTGCATGCAAAAGACGCAAATAAAGCTGAATATGCACACACTCAATTAAAAACATCCAATTAAGAAAAGCAAATAAACCACTAGCTATTTTGGGATACCAGCATCAAAAAATTATTAATATTATAGCTGGATGCAGTTCTCGGGTAGACATCCCATAAAAAATCATTAAACTCTGTTCATGATCCAAGAGATTTTAGAACACAGAAGTTCAAATATCAAATGGCCAACTGCCATAAACAACCACTCGGGGTTAAAGTGATGCAACATGAACAAATATATAAATATCAATGTAGTTTGAGGAATGTTGAGCTCAGAGACTTGTACATGGAAGCAAACTAAAATATGTGGAAGCAGTCACCTTCCTTTCAAACCAACAAGACAACTTTATTGAGGACACACAATTTTAACTATATGTAGAAAGATGAGCTTAAATATTTGGGAATAGGAGAATTTCCATATAAAAGAACCAGAATGGTATGTAGGGAAGAGTAGGATAAACTGGTAAAAAGAGTACTGTATCCATTTTCTTGGGGAGAGATACCATGCATATTTTAGAATTAAAAATGCATTTCTATTTAAAGTGAGAGAAGTAAGCTATGCAAGAAGAGGAATTCCTGAACGACAAGAAAATTATTTTCATACAAATATCCTTAGCAGTGAAAAAATAAAACAGACTGAAAAAAATCAAGAACATTTTCAGTACTATAGTATTTCTGCCACAAAATGTTGGTACAAAAAGCATGTCTATAACTACAACCAAACAACCTTCACCACTAGTAATTATAAAGGCAGAACAGGTTTTCAAACTATCACTTGTCAACAGAAGTTTACCAGGCTGGAATTCTTTTATTATTTGTAAACACTAATAATAATGTTTATTTTAAAAGAACATCCCAAAACAGTCAGCGATGTAATTTTTTTTATTATATAAGTCAGAAGGACAACATACAGTTTCATTTAGAATTAAGTACAGTTTTAAATCTTCCTCAATCTGACCTGAGAGGGAGTCATTTCTTATATACCATTATATGATATATAATAATAATAATAGAAATAACAAAACCCTTTTTACTGAGCACATACTATGTGCAAGACATTGTTCTAAGTATTTTTCCAGTGTTGTGTTTTCTAAACCCCACAAGTCCCTGTGAAGAGGGATCTAGTGTGATTGAAGAAGTCAGCACTATCTACAGTTTTAGGCTTTGAAACTTTTCTGATAAAGATTATTTAATGTGGGAACAGTGCATACTATAAAATCTTTAATTCTTAAATGCAGATACTCAAAAGAGAAATTTAAAGGAGTACTATATAATAGTCATCTTAATTGAACTTTAAATATTTTTAATGAGGAGAAGAATAATTGGTGGATGGAGAGTAAGGAAATTTTAGAGCTGAGTTAGACTTGGACTAGATGATGAAGTCACAGGAAAAGTGATATTGAGGGGCAGGAGGAAAATCTGGATAGGGACTAATCTTTTTTTTTCCCAAAATTTTTCCCAAATTTTGTGGAGGTATAATTGACATACAACATTGTATACACTTAAGGTATTCATATGATGATTTTTTAATACTTTTTTATTGTTGTCCAATTACAATTGTCCTCATTTTCCGCCCATTACTCTTCCCTGCCCTACCCACCCCCACCTCCCACATTCAATCCTCCCTCTCCCCTGTTGTCCTTGGGTTGTTTATACATGTTCCTTGACTTAACCCTTCTTGTTCTTTCCCCCACATCATCCCTCTCCCCACCCCTCTGGTTACTGTCAGTTTGTTCTTTATTTCTACATCTCTGGTTCTATTTTGCTTGCTTGTCTGTTTTGTTGATTAGGTTCCACTAAGAGGTAAGATCATATGGTATTTGTCCCTCACCACCTGGCTTACTTCACTTAGCGTAATATTCTCCTCCAGTTCCATCCATGCTGTCACAAAGGGTAGGAGCTCCTTCTTTCTTTCTGCTGTGTAGTATTACATTGTGTAAATGTACCAAAGGTTTTTGATCCACTCATCTATTGATGGGCACTTAGGCTGTTTCCAGCACTGGGCTATTGTAAATAATGCTGCTATGAACATTGGGGCACATAGGTTCTTTTGAATTGGTGTTTCAGGGTTCTTAGGGTATAATCCCAGCAGTGGGATTGCTGAATTGAAAGGGAGTTCCTTATTTAGTTTTCAGAGGAAGTTCCATACTGTTTTCTACAATGGCTTCACCAGTCTGCATTCCCACCAACAGTACACTAGGGTTCCATTTCTCCACATCCTCACCAGCACTTGTTGTTTGTTCATTTGTTTATGATGGCCATTCTGACTGGTGTGAAGTGGTATCTCATTATGGTTTTAATTTGCATCTCTCTGATAGCTGGTGATGCTGAGCATCCTTTCATATGTCTCTGGGCCCTTTGTGTATCTTCCTTGGAGAAGTGTCTGCTCAGGTACTTTGCTCATTTTTAATTAATTGCTTGTCTTCTTGGTGTGGAGTCATGAGAGTTCTTTACATATTTTTGAGATCAAAGCCTTGTCTGAGGTATCATTGGCAAATATATTTTCCCATATGGGACTAATCTTTAAAATAAAGCAATAACAGCATATGCTCCCCACAGTCCTGTGTTTTATCACTTTATAACTTGGGTTTTCACAAAGGAAGTGTGGTATAGAAAGAAAGGATTCCGAAAAGAGGTTCCGAGAAGCTGAGTTTTCCCCTCTGCTCTGCCATTTATTGGCTATGTGACTTTACTTTGCTCTTTTTCCGTGAGCTGTTTCTTCAATCCTAAAATAGAACCAATGATGTGTAGGTATTGTTGTGAATATCAAATAGATAATGCATCTTTAAAACTGTAAAATGCCATACAAATGAAAGATTTTTAGGTTGTTACTGACCATTATTCTTTCTTTTCTCCATCCTTTTTTTCTCATTGGCATAACAAAGTATCTTGGTGTCAGCTTAGGGTACATTTATGCTGAGCTTTTGAAATTCTTAAGTAGAAAGGCAGTTAGATGACAGAGAGAGAAAGTGTTTCCAAGCCTGCAGCAGGACTGAATTTATGAACCCACCACTTTACCAACCCATATGCTCCAGTTACCAAATCCTAAGTCAATAGACCCTTTCGGTCAACCCAGCCCATCTCTGCTGGTCAGGAATCAACCCTTGCATGGCCCCAAGCAAAGATTAAGCCTGAATTTGGAATCAGACACAACCTAACAACAGATTAGACAAATAACCAGCTTCATAAATCTATGTTGCGGTAAGAGATTGTGTGTTTTCTGGTATCTGTATATAAATTTGGAGATGTTTAGGTGTGCTGGCTTTTCAGGTTAACTGACTGTTACTCTGTGTATCACAGAGTCTAATCCCCTCCTCCCACCACCATCCAGTGAACTCAGCTGCATCCTAGAGGGTTGGGATGGCACACTGCCAAGTAAAGGAAGCAGAGGGGGGCAGCTTGTATCTCTTAGCTGGAGTGGTGATGGCTGGAGTCAGTAGAAAATGTCATAAGTTGTACTCAAGGAAATGCAAGGCCAGAACTGGGGTTAACGGCAGAGAAGCTCACAATGTCCCCTTTGGGGCCAGAATAAAAGCCTGAGCCAAAGTCCAGAGTGAAACAGAACAGAATGACTGAGCCAATGAGGGTGGGATAGGACAGCTGACGGGAAACCAGCCTAACAAAATTTTCAGTTTGCCGGGCTGACGCTTGGAGTAGATTCGTTAAAAGGAGATACAGTGGAAGATGATGTATGTAGAGTAGATGTAAATATATATTTCTCTTTTAATAAGTTTATTAAATACCGTAACATTTAATAAATGTTTCAAGGCAATGGGGGCATCAACATTAGGCACCGTAGCAGCAACATCACTATGGGCAGCAGATAGGCTGAACCATCAGATTTGTTAGGGTCAGTTGAATTTTCTCATTGTTTGGATTGTGAGCAGTCAAGAGTCCATGCAACATTTTCAAAATTACTGATTTAGAAAAGTCATTAATAAAAAACAAGAAGTAAAAAGTTGGTTTCAACAAAGGAAAATCAGCAAGTCAGAGATAGTAAGATATTAGGAGAAATGCTACTTATTCCAATACTTGGATAGACAATCAACTAAAGACTTTGACCACCGAAAGAAAGTGAAATACAATGAGCACCTGAGAAAAAGTTGACTGACTCCTGGAGAATGGTTAATTAACCCTAGGAGAAAGTCAGGGTGAATCAACTGAATATTTGTGATTGATGCTGCTTGTAACTTTGATTCAAAATCTTGAAATGTTCACTGAGAATTTCTATCCTTAAATTCCAATCATCTCCACAAGTTTACAGAAATATATAAAATAAATAATCGTTATTTTCATAAATTCTGAGATTTATTCCTAACTACCCTTCTCCTAGGTAAAATGAGAGAGGAAAATTAAAGGCACGCAGATGTGGATAACTTAACTTCTTCAGAGGAGCACGGGTCAGGGCTGCTGTGTGGAGGGGCCGGGCTGTCACACAAAAGTGACTTCACTGTCAGTTAAGGGCGTATCTTGGATTACTTAGGGCAGAGGGTCTTGTTCTGTTACTGAAAAAATTGGGATGTTATGTACCTGACAGAAACCCTTGCTTTATCCAGAATCCATGACTTCGGATAACCTGGATGTCAATGCTTTTCCCCTAAAGGGAGAAAAATCTGTGTGATACTTCAAAGTGTGGAGAAAAGAACTATGCAGAATGTGGATAACTAACTTCTAGGATTTTTATGATAATATTTAAAGATAAAAATCAATGACTTCCTTCTTTCTCAAGTTTATAATAGCTTATGCCAAGATAAGAACAATAATGTCACAAGGATGAGGAATATAATCTAAATGGTGGGATAAGAGAACAGATATTAATTAGCATGAACTTTCTCTCACTCATCATCCACCCCTCCAACTACCCTTCTGCCATAAGGCTCAGAGAGCTGGGTCCCTGTTTGGCCCATTGGAAAACTGTAAAAACTTTGCTGGTAATCAAATGAGATATTTTAATTTTCAGGCTTAAATTTTAAATAGAAATATTAAAGAGGCAGACAAAAGTGGTCAGGGGGCCCTGGCTGGTGTAGCTCAGTGGGTTGAGCATGGGCTGGGAACCAGAGGGTCCTGGTTCGATTCCCGGTCAGGGCACATGCCTGGGTTGCAGGCCAGGTCCCCAGTGAGGACCATGTGAGAGGCAACCATACATTGCTGTTTCTCTCCCTCTCTGTCTCCCTCCCTTTCCCTCTCTCTAAAAATAAATAAATAAAATCTTTAAAAAAAGAAAAAGTTGTTGGGGGAAGAAAAGAATTCTGTCTGCTCTCCTAGTTCTCTGCATAGAAATATGAGAAAGGAAGAGAGAACTTGAAGAGTCAGGTACAAGTTGTGAGGAGTCCTACACTTTCTCCCTCCTTCCCCAGCTGGAGCGGAGGGTTGGGGAAGGCACCCCACGAACACATCTATCTCTTCAAATATCTTCTTTCTCCCTTTGATCCCTTTAAGCATGACAACCTAAAAGAAGAGAACCTGTGCCTTCTTTTCCAGGAGAAGTCCAAGGAAATGGAAAGCATTCCAGAAAAGAAAGCTCACTCCGGAATTCAGTAGGTGCAACAAGTAAAGTACAAACATAGCATGACAGTAGAAGGGAGAGGGCTGGAGAAAGGCCCTTGCCCTGGTTTGGGTCTTACAACTGGAGAAAGGGGTATCATATCGGAAGGATATGGCATGGACATTCTCCACTAGAATGGAACATAGAACCTGTTGAGTCTATGTCTAAATCTCAGCCAACTGTCACCTGTAGGAAGTTGAGGTGTCTTTCTAAGACCATCTCTTCATCCTTTGAAGGATTGTGATTTACTCTCTGTGCTCCAGACCTCGTAAGTCAAACCAAGGCTGAGAAGCTAATAATACTTCTTCACCCCCCACATTGTGAGAAAGAGACAAAAAACAAACACCTTGAAAGAATTGAGTTGAAAACCTGAAATGGCTGAAAAAGCCCTGAGCCCACCTGATGTGACCAGACCAATTTTCTACAACAGGTTAAAAAATAAATAAAGGGTGGGTCTCAATTCAGAAAATAATTTTAATATTTAAAGATGAAGAATGTTTCACTTCTTGCTTATTCTCAAGTTTATTATGCCTGCTGCTACAATAATAATGTTTCAAATAAGCTCTTTTGGGGATCTCTGTTCCTCTCCAAAATACGCTCCTGGATAATTATTTGGCTGCCACTAGAGTAGCAATCTGAGTTGTAGAGCAGCCAAGAAAATTTCAGATCCTATGTTTACTAATTGGACATAACAATTCATGCTCAGGGGCAGCAGGCAAAATGGCTTTACTCTGCCAGAACTGTTTTGGTGTTTATTTTTAGGTTAGCCCCACTCCCTTATTCCAAGTACTCTAACCCCTAAAGCCACTCTGCTGTCAAATAGCACCCCAATTCTCCACCCAGGGATAAAAAAAACACTCATCCACTGGTTGAAGAGGCCAGGGTTTTCTGTGGGAGAAGATGAGCGTTTGCAGTTAATTAGAGCTTTGTGTATCTCTGAAACTTGATCACTTCAGAATTAATAAGAGCAAATATTAGAATTAATTCACAAGGAACTAGAAGTCAAAAGCATTAAATAATAATATTCTGGCATATGATCTTTCCATTTTAAATGTCCTATAAATATAAATCATAGCTCGCAAATCAAATTACTGAGAGGAACACGTGGGTCAATGACACAGCTCTAGGTTTAATTAATTAAAATGTAATAACTTTTAGTTCTTAAATTATAAAATTGAGGCCCAAATGATGGCCTCTGCCTAATCTCCACAGTGGATGCATGGGTTGTTAAGAAATGATTCGGAAAAGGAAAAATCAATTAGATTGACTCTTTAAATGATTCCTGAAGATTTCAATATTTTCCTCTATATACACAATTTGAAACAGAGAAAATTACCATAAAGAGAAAATTACTTTGGCCCTCTAGAACTTTTAATAACTCAAAGTTCTTTGACTTATAAAGTACTTACATTTTTCCTAAAAGAGATTAGAGTGCAACTAAACAACAAAACTTATATTTTTATTTTTATAGGTTTTCAATTTGTTATCTACAGCATGTCTATTTTTTCCCATTTTACAGACAAATATTTATAACCTTTAGTGGTTAACTGACTTGCTAAAGGGTTATACTGGCTTTTATGAGAAACCGGAAGGCACTCTTGCCTTCTGCCTCAGAGCTCATAGAGTCATTCCATCTCAATCACTGTTCTTTGCCCTGAGGACACAGCACAGAAGAAACAGTCCCTTACAAATAAATGTATATAGTGTGTGCAGGTAATGCTGCTATGGAGAAAAAATAAGGCTGAGTAGGGCACTGGGGTGGGGATGGGAAGTGACTGATTGTGAGGGTGTTGTGGGGAGGGGGAAGTGAGGGTAAAATTGCTCCTATTTTATGGAGAAAAGTCAAGGAAGGCCACATTCATAAGGTGACATTTGGGACAATTGGGCAGGGACATGAAAGAAATGTGGGAATAAATTATATGTGAGAATAAATTATACAGAACAAATGTGGTGGGAGAGCAGTATTGGCCAGAGGCTGGCCAAATCGTGCCCATACCTGCTCTTCTAAATAAAGTTTTGTTGGAAATCAGCCACGCTCAGCCCTTCTATTGCCTATGTCTGCTCTTGCACTGCATTGGCAGTGTTGAGTAGTTGTAACTGACGTTATATGTGCCCCATAAAACTAAAAATATTTATTATCTGGCTGATTGAAGAACAAGTTTGCTGACCCCTGGATTATATAGAAGGAACAATAAATGCAAAGCCCTAAGGCACAAGTGTTCCCGTTATATTCAAGGAATAGCAAGAAAGCAAGTGCAGCTACGGTAAAGTGAGCAAGTAGGGAGTAAGCAGGTGTAAGGACAAAGAGTAGGGACCGCGCAGGGCCTTTATTGGCCATTGTAAAGAACTTTGACCTTTACTTAGAGTGAGATAGGAAACCACTGGAGGAAATTGAGTTCAGAACAGACATAGTCTGACTTACCTTTAAATTCTTAGCTTTTTAGAATAGATGAGAGGGGATTAGTCTGCTATATAGTGCAATAATCCAGATGAAAAATGAATCTGGCTTCAATTAAGGCATGAAAAAGGAAAGTTGTGAGAATTTGTCAAACTATGAAACTGTTGTAAAGGTAGAGCTGATGGGATGAACTTGAAATAGAGGTGTGTGTGCATGTGTGAGTGTGTTGCAGGTAAGGCATTCAGTAGGGGAGTAGGTGGTATAAATTAAATTGTGTCAGCCTAAACATCTGGAGGGCAGAATCCCCATTAAAAGACAAAAGAAAGATTGTGGTAGGTGTAAGCCCTAGTTTACAATTGGAAATGAACAGTTTACTTTAGACATTAAATGGTAGATGCCATTAGGGCATTTAGTGGAGGTGTCAAAAAGAAGCATATACAAATAAAATCTGAATTTTGGAGGGGAAGGTAGGAAAAGGCATGCAAAAGTCATCAATGTTAGGTAACTTTTAAGTCATAAGAACAGAATAAAATCACCTAGAGAGTGGCTATAGACATGATGCAATGATTTGAAAGCTACCATTTAATTTCAATATGTAGGTTGGGGCAAAAGTAGGGTTACTGTTGTTCATAGGGAAATTAACAACAATTAATAAATAATAATGCAAGAATAAACTCTGTGTTTCGCATACTCTTGCTGTAAACCTTCTTTTGCCCGCCCTGTGTCAACAGGTTTTGCTCTAGGAACTTTATACTCTTTGTCTCTTACAACACTCTACTTGAGGTATTTATATACCTATTTTACACATGAGAAAATAAAAGCATAAGCATTAAAGGACTTGTCTGACGCTGCTTAGCTAGTAACAGAACCCAGGTATGCCTGCCTCCGGGCCTGAGGCTGCTCTGTTCTGCCATGACAAAAGTGAGCATCACCAGCTCTGCATATTTGAATACCAAAGAGGCAGTAGAATTATCCAAGTAGGTTGCAGGTCAGCACTGACATGATCACCAGATGGGGACCTCTGCTGTAAGCTTCATCGACAGTGAGATGCCTCTTTAAGGAACTCACTAGGCTGGTGAACCATGATAATGCTATCATGGAACTTCTTCCTCAATTTCCTGAATTTAACAAACCCTCTCATCATGAATAAGCAGAACATTTCTAGTTTGAGAGCAATTAAGAAGCAGCCACTGAAGAGGAATTAGTGCATCGATGTTATGCAACTGCATTTTAGGCAAACGAAGGTTACTAAGCTTAGGTGCTCCTGTAGGACACTGGCAAAACCTTTATTGTAAATCAGAGGAAGCAAACCTCATGCCTGAAAATTGAGTATGAATCATTTGAACCAGTGCAGAGACAGAGAATATTACTCAGCAGTAGATGTGACTCGCAATGCCACTAAAATCCTTACAGTGTTGCATTCACCCTCATAAATATATCGCTTCTAAGTAAGTTTTTTGGTTGACTGACAGTCTCACATGACCTTGTCTCCAGTGGCTTCTCAAAAATGCAGCCATTCCAACTGCTAAAGAGTAATGTGGATAAAGAAAAGCCTTATGGTATCCTCCTTCCTTTTCTTTCTGTGGGCCTGGGCTGAAAGGAATCCTCTTATTTTATCACTGCAAAATCAGAAAGGGGCAGGCACATCACTCCGTACTGGAGGGTGAATGGGAACGAACCCGGATGTGAGAACCCACACTTACCCCAGTTATGAAGCCCCACCTTGAAGTTACATCCTCATTACGGTTATGAGGCAACCAAGAAAGGGAAGTTGTATTTGGGGCCTGTTAAACAAGATTGTCTTAGTGGAAATATTTGGGTCATTCTGGTCTGGGTGAAACCTAGTGGGAATGGTTGGAGTTTTTGGATGAATAATAGGGAATTGACCAATTCCAGTGTCTTTCCTCCTCCTCCCTCCATATTTCCCAACCCCAGGTGTTGGTTCCATGGACACCTGTCCTCTGGGACAAGGTGCTGTACCATGATGATGAGCACATACCCAAAGGGAGAGCGTTGCTATGGAGAGTTTGAAATAAAATACAGCAATAATCCTTAGGAGAATAAAAGGATGATGCACTAGTTCTTGTCACTCCTTTTAGGGAGTTTGCTTCCTTATGACTATATTGTCGTCTTTTTAAGGGCCATAGTCAAGTGGTATCGTGTTTCTATTCCCCACAATACACAGCAAAGTAGCTGTCACACAGCGAGCGCAGAGCAAATGTTTATGGAACGGATGCTCAAGATTATCCTGCTGGCAGATGAAAGTAGCTCCAGGATTCAGATTCTGACGCTCTGCTTCAGAAACTGCACTAGTCCTGCATTCTTCTTGTTTCTCCTTCCCTCGACAGACTTTAGTCATTTTGTGTCTCCAACATCATGATCAGTATCTCTCTGGATGTATTTATGGGCCAGGGAAAACTAGAACTACTAAAGTGTACACTCTGCATTTCTCCCTTGTGAAGAATCTTTGTGCTTCTGAGAGATTCACCCTCTTTTTTTTGTTGTTGTTGTTATTAGCTGAGTGTCATATAGAAGGGAGCAGATGGTGTTACATAAGAAAACACATAGATAAGAAAATGGCTGGGAGGTCAGGGGAGGGGGGATTTGGAGAGAGTGATCGTGGCGGGCTTTCTAAGAAGAGAGTGACGAGGTGTTGGAAAAGCTGCCCTGAAGTGGGGTAGAGTGGAGTGAGGGGATTTACAAAGAGGTGAAGAGAAATCTGGGGAAGCATTGCTACATTTTTCCTTCCAATGTTATCTTAAGTAATCATTCAGAAAAAATCTAAATTGTTCTCCAAGGCTTTGGGAGCTGCCAGGGAGAAGGGGTGGGAGGATAGGGTGTACATGAATGCATGTGTGTGTAATTGTGTTGAGAATAAAAAGGCTTAGTTTTATTTGGAGTATAGTTAAAATCTTTTTTTTTAAGATTTTTATTTATTTATTTTTAGAGAGAGGGGAAGGGAGGGAGACAGAGAGGGAGAGAAACAGCAATGTATGGTTGCCTCTCACATGGCCCTCACTGGGGACCTGGCCTGCAACCCAGGCATGTGCCCCAACTGGGAATCGAACCGGGACCCTCTGGTTCCCAGCCCGCGCTCAATCCACTGAGCCACACCAGCCGGGCTAGTTAAAATCTTTTATATTGGTTGTACTACCATTTTGGTTTACTAACACATTAGAAAGTTACTTAATAGAGATTTTTTTATCATTAAAAATTTCATACCAAAAGGAACTTAGTTGATGCCATTGGTCATAAAACCAGGAACAGTAGAATGGTCACTGCAGGTAGAACTGAGACTGTGGGTGTGTGAAAATAGAATAACAGAGTAACATAAAAAGAGCAGATAACCAGGCTAGAGGTTCCCTAGGAGTTGAAGGTGACTGAGTCAGAGCTGGAGGGAAGTAGATACTATAGCTATAGGTTTGTAAGTTGTTGTTGGACTAAGTGCATGGTGCTTGCTAAAAACACAGTTAAGGAATCCATTCTGAGTTTACAGCGAAACACCTGGTCCTATTTTGAGAAACTCCATCCTTGTACTGAGACTATGCTTATCTACCTTCTACAAAAAACCTCTAACTGTTCATCAGTACCCCTTGCGGGTTTTCGTTGTTAGTGCTATTATCGTGGCTCTGATGGGTCCTTGGAGAGACGGTTGCTCACCTGCAAGTTTTTGTTTTGATCCTTTTTTTGATTTCTCAGGTAGTAAGTAGTCTTTAAGGTTGACCAAAAAAAAAAAAAAAGAGAGTTGGCATCAGAACGTTCTATAGGCAGATGACTTAGAGGTGCGACACAGCTCTGTGTCACACCTCAGAGCCTGAGATAGAAGGCAACTGGATGCATTAGTCAGTGGTGACTCACACCCTTCCACCGGCTCCCAGTCAGGCACCTCTCTCTGAGGGGAAAAAACTCACTGGGTTTTCTGTTAGCATGCTAGCGCTTCGTTATTGACATGTGTTTTAATTAAAAAAAAAAAGTGTGGCCTCAGAATCACACTTGGTATACTTTACCTGCTCTAAGAGAATGCTTTTTAAAATATTATGATATACTATTTATTCTCTCTCTCTTTTGGGGGTGGGGAGTAGTTAGTTGGGGGTGGGGAACATTCAGGTAGAGTAGAAAGAAGCAGAGGGAGTTGAGGGCTGAAAGAAAATAGTAACTAACTGCTTTTCAAAGCTTATTTGGTAACCATGGTATATTAATTGTGAGTAATTGAATACAATACAGTCAAGTACAAACTTTGTCACTAGCTCTTCAGTCCACAGATCAAATTATAAGGAGTTACTTAAAAACAAAAGCTGAACTTTTGGTAAAGTTTAGCAAAGTTCTCAAAACTTTTATGACAATACTTGAATTTTAAAATATAATACCTACATTAAAAATACTGGGAACATTATTTCTTACCACAAATATTGTTCCTATTGTATAAATAGTACTGAAACATATGAGAATTTATTAAGACATTCCTGATTGCCCAGTTTCTCAGTTTCAAGAATTTGACATTTTTCTCTCAAAATGAATGCCTCATATTTTACATTTAAGTGTTCATTTAGCTCACTTAGTTTTGTTTTGCACCTGTGGAATTTTCTGTTCACTTGAACTTACTGACCTGTGTCTAGACATTTTTGTAGTTTAATAATACTCCTACAAATCATATTAAATAGCGACAGATATAATCTATGGAGTAATGAAGGCTCACTAATATCTGCCTAATCTATTTTTCTAGAAAGGCCAGAGCTTGACAAAGACGATCATAACACAGTGGATCCTGCTTGCTCCCTGGCGAGGCTTGTTTATTTAGCTGATGATATTTGTCAAGTCCACTCTCGTACAAATGGCAACTGGAAATTATCCGCGAGTCATAAATGTGATAAGTAAATGGCAACACCACCCTTCAAAGTGCTCACACCAAAAACGGAGGCATCATCCTTGCCTCTTCCCTTTCGCTCATACTCCCCACACTGTCAGAAATCCTTTTGACTTTACCATTAAAACATAATTGAGAATCTGACCCTTTCTCACCACAGCAATTACTTTGAGCTGTTCCAGGCTAAACCACAAATTCCTTGCTGGAGTATTTCAGGAGCCTCTCAACATTGGGGGAGAATTGTGAGTGGAAGATAAATAGGGCAATGAAAGATGGCTACACAAATCTTTACATTTCTTTACATTCTGGGGCAGGCTGTGTCTAAAGTTGTAAGAATATTTGATTGGAAGAACCAGAAGCCCGTTGAAATTTGTTTACACAAAGAAGGAAAGAAAGTGTAGCCAGTTTTCCCACGGAATAAGAACTGGGATCTGGACAACAGGAATAAAGACTCTACTCTTCACCTCCTCGGAGTTACTTCTTTGCAGTTTGTGTCTGCTCCACTCTCCTGTGTCCCATCTAAGTATGGGCACTCTCCGCTTCAGTCCCAGCTCTACATGATTTCTTGGTTTAGACAAATTATCATCTTTATGATTCAATTCCAAATTCCCAGGTGATCTGTTGCCTTGGCTTACTTCAGGTGTCTGCTTCTGATCCAATCAGTTGGAACAGGACACATGGTCACCTGGTGAAAACACGGCTGCCCAGGCGCAGCATTTCAGCAGGACCTTGGAGATTCATTTAGAAAAGGGTCCTGAAATAAGCACACTAATGAATATCTCTGCTGCAACTTACAAATAATTTAAATTCAATATTCTGTTAAATGGTGTAGTGAATCAATTATTGTCATGCATACATCCTTTGGGATTCAATAAACTACAGTTAATTCTATATAAATGAATGCTAGTAGGTGAGATAAATTTGGTCTACCTTCCAGAGAGGTTTTTTTAATTATACAATTTCTCACTAAAAGATGTATTTTCAGTTTCTCCTTTATTCTTCTCAATCAGCATCCAGCTGCTCCTGTGAGACCAATAACAGAGACTTAGTTAGCCTGGTAGCCTTTACACGAGATAATGAGAGTTGGCAGATTCAGAAATGTTATGAATTCTCTGTTTTGGGTCTTCAGCCCTCCAATGCCAAATAATTTAATAAGCTGCTTTTCTTTTTGTATGTCAATTGTTTTTATTTTTTTTGCCTTTTAATTTTCATTGTATTCACTAAGTATTGGTTAGAGCTAAATGTAAGATAGATATCTATAATTTGTCAGTGGTATATATTTTACATCACCATCTCCTGATCCATTCTTCAAAAAGCAGGTAAGAAAGAATTACATTTGGGAGAATGTCACATACCCAAAGGCAGAAAGCTATTGAGTTGCTTGGAATGAACACACTGATTCATTCATTAAACAGAACACATACACACACGCAAAATAAAACTTCGTTGAGAGATTATATTGGGTAAAACTCCATGCTATGTGCTCAAGTTTAAACTGAATAATATAAATTGTTAAATTTTTACTAATTTTATTCTAAACTTAACATTTCTAATTAATATCAATTTAACTTCTTAAATTTTTTATCTTAATTTAAAAATTAGTTGGTCAATTGAAACTGACATAAGAAATATCATGAATGTGAGGGCCCATTATTTCATCTTTGCTATCCTAAAAGTAGATATTTTAGGGCTTTTTTTTTTCTTATAGAATTCTGAATATATCCCAGTCTCCTTGAGCTTGGAGAGAACAGATTGCAAGTTCATCTAGCTAAATTACATTAGTAGACATGCTCCAAGTTCATCTTAAATTCCATGTGTCCTCTATGAACCAAAGTTTTGGGAATGTAGGATGAATTCATATTTGATGAGAGGGATGTGGTATGGAGAACAAAGCAAAAATTATGAAGTCAACAATGGAGAACTGGCTTAAATTCTTGAAGTCCCTTTCACTTCAAGTATCCTGATAGTATAATAGAAAAACTGACATTTTTAGGTATCTACAGAGTGCTAACCAATGTAGTGCGAACTTTACATTTTTTTCCCAGTGTATCCTCACAAAACACTAGGCAGAAGATACTATTAATCTCATTTTACACATAAGGAACCTAGCCCTTAGGAAAAGTAAGGAATTTGCCCAAGGTTGCACATATTACCAAAGCTTGAATTGAAATTCATGTCTGGCAGACAACAGAGGCCTGAATTTTTTCACTACACCATCACACGGCCTCTCAGTAAGAAGCTGTCCCTTCTCCAGAGAGTTTTATAATCCAATGTTGACAAATTACCCAACAGATTTATTTTCAACCTAGATGAAAAAGTGGATAAAAATCTGCATGGGAAGTGATCTCTGTTTTGCAGTTTACCCCTATGGAGGTATTAGTGTTTTAAAAAACACTCTCTAGATACTTCTGATTACCTCCCCACCTGCCTTCCAACGCTCTCCCTCCTCTTCACTTGGTCAGCTTCTACTCTGGACTCAACTACGGTAAATATATCATCATTTCCAGGTTAAATTATCCTCTTCAGTTCTCCTCATGCATGATTCCATCAATGAACTCATCACATTGTTTGTTTTACAATTACTTATTTATGTGAGGTTTCCCCCTATTAGGCTGTGGTGAGCTTGTTGAAAGCACGAACTGCACTTTTGCACCTTTAGTACCTAGCACAAGGTCTCACGCTCAATAAAATGATTCAGCACACTAAATTAGTAGACAAAAATTTCAGAACCACTTGGAAATAGCTTAAGAAAATCCTAAGTTTATTGTTCACTTGAACCCAAGTGAATTAACTGAACAATTAGATAAATATTAAAATGCAATACAATTTTTATAGTTTCCAAGGGTGAGACATCCTCCTTGGACGCGGAAGCCCCAGAGAAAACTACATTTCCCGAAATCCCTCAGTCCCAGTCGTTGTTGGTTTGCTGGCTGTTGTTGAAGGTCTGTCAAGAAAACCAATAGTATGACGAGAATTTACCAAACCGGGGGAGAAGGCGGCCAATTATAAGGAGGAGGGCGGGCACTTCTGAATTGGATTTAGAAAACCCTGAGCAAGCTCATCTGTGGCTTCTCGCAGGACCCTCAGGGGCGATGAAGGAGTGAGCCGGTACAATGTCCTTCCTCCTAATCCCAACCCCACGAGTTAAAATTGGTCTTTATGAGCTTTTATCACTCCTTACGTTTTCCCTAGTTTCCAATTTTTCCACATCAAATACCTATGCTTCCCATCCACCTTTCCTCGTTGAAAGCACACGCCGGGAGGGTACTCGCAGTTTGAATCTCTCTCTCTACCTTTTCAAACTTGAGCCAGACATTTGTCTCCAAGCATCCAAGCGAGATTGTTCAGAGAAGCAGCGGAAAGATCTGAGCAAAATCTTCACTTTTCCTTCCTTTTCCTTGCAAGAGTGGAGAAGCTGCTGGAGATTACTTAATGAATAATCAGCGTTAGAGGCGGATTGAAGGTTCTGAAATGAGTGACAGCGCGGTGTTTACTTGCACCCTCGCTCCCGCCCCCATCCACACCCACCGTAGCGTGCAGACAGAACCCAGGGGTGGCGTGTCACTGGTCGCGGCAGACGCCCAGCCCTGGAGCGGTTCTCCTTCGGTAGCCTATTCCATTCTAGCAGCTACCGGCTGTGGCCACCCTTTAATCCTTACCAACAGTTTTAGGAAAGAATTCATTTTTCCCCATCTAGGTTTATCCTTTTCTAGCACCTTTCTGTTTGCCATCCTCTTGCCACAGACATAGTCGCTGTCAAGACGCAGTTTTTCAAATACCAAAATCCAAATCAATCCAAAACAAAGCCCATCAATAAGGCAGCAACAATAAATTGCAGCCAGCAGCCGGGAGTGTGTACCTCTTTAAAGGGTGAGAGCATAAACCCCACTTTAAAGACCGAATTTGAAATAAATGTTTCCTGCTGCTTGTTAGTCGTCAACATCTTTACTATCCCAGCTGCAGGAGCAGCAGCTGCGTATACTCCAGCAAGGCGACTGGGGTGGGAGAAATTTAGCCGTGGTCTGGGATTTTCGCAGAGGATAATTTAAGCCCCAGCTCCACTCCCGCGGAGGAGGGGGACAGGGGGTTTGCAGTGGGCGTGCGCATGCTCAGCAGCTCCGCTCCGCGGAGGCCCAGCTGCTGCCACCACCGCGACGGGCGCTGTAACCGCGGCTGCCGCTGCTGCTGTTCGGGGCGGGCGTTGGTGCCGTGTGCCGAGGCTCCTACTCAGGCGAGGGGGAGCGGCCGGGCGGGACCGCGGGCGGCGCCGGCGCCTCAGGAAGGCTGCCGGGGCTCTGAAGGAGCGAGGGCGGGTGGGTCCAGCGGCTGGCGAGCGAAGAGGAGAGCGCGGACACCCACCCCGGGCGCCTTACGTGCGATGCCAGGCGGGCAGCAGCGCTGAGCAGCGGGGAGGCCGAGAGGCGGCCGCGGACGGAGAGCCAGCGACCCCGGGGAGCAGGAGGAGCCGCAGGAGCGGGAGGAAGCGCCGAGGGACTGCGGGGTCGGGGCGGGCGAGGAGCGGCGGGGCCACCCGCCATGGACGCGGCGGCGGCGGCGGCGGCGGCGGCGGGGGCGAGCCGGGGCGGCGGCGCGGCGCAGAGTCAGCCCGCGGCCAGGTGAGGCTGGGCAGAGCGGGCTCTGGGCGCCGCCGCCACTGCTGTGCCGCCGGGCTGCGGAGCGAGGCGGCGGCGGCGGCGGCTGAACCGGCGGCCCCGGAGGAAGAGGGGTCGCCGCCCCGGGTTCGGGTGGCCGCCGCTCTCTCGTCGTCGTCGCAGTATTTCCTGTTTGGATTACCTTCTGCTTCTCCCCAGCTGCCTCCTTCCCCTCACACTCCCACTCACCCCGACTCCTCCGCCGAAGCTTCCCTCGGCCCGGGCTCGCGCCTCCCGCTCGCGGACTCCGCTCGCCGCCCCTCTCGGGCAGCGAGGGAGCCCCGCCGGGACCATGAGGAAATTCAACATCAGGAAGGTGCTGGACGGCCTGACCGCCGGCTCGTCCTCGGCCTCGCAGCAGCAGCCGCCGCAGCAGCATCCGTCTGGGAACCGGGAGCCGGAGATCCAGGAAACGCTCCAGTCCGAGCACTTTCAGCTCTGCAAGGTGAACGGAGCGTGCAGCCCGCGAAATTTGGGGTCGTTTTACGGGGACCGCTCGGGCTGCACAGGGGAGTCCCGGGGAGTAGAGCGCCAGTAATAACCATATCGCGAATAAAGGGCTCGCTCCTCCTCTAGCAAACATTTGCTTGGTGGGTTATTTTGGAGATTGACATCATCTTACACCTTGTCGTTGATGCCCCCCCCCACCCCCTTCACAGGAAGCGATCATTCAGGGTTGCTTCCAACTTCTATTGATCTTTAATTCGTATTCTTCTTTTAGAGTCGAGCATTATAGTGCAATTCACCAACTTCGAAGTTTCCCTTGGAAACAGTGTCTAATGAATGTTGTTTATCAAAAAGCCAAACCTGTTCAACGGGATGTTTGCTCGTTACTTTTTCTTTTAGAGTGTGGTAGGAGGCTTTAACATAGGCAATCTCAGGGCCCTCTTACCTTCGGTTAAAAAGTTAGTGCTGTGATTTTTGCTTGTGAGTGGCACGATAATTGCCATAGCGGTCTGTAATTCAGAAAGAATGATGCAGCGAATTAAATCAGTAGCTGCTCCATGAGAAATACAAACTTCGTATTAATACCTGCCTTCCTCCTAAATACCATGCGTTCATATGTTAGAGTTTCTTAAAAGTGTGTAGGCAACCCTTTTTTGCTCTAATGCCCTAAAATGATTAAGAATTTCGTAACAAAATGCAAAAATGTATTGTACTTACTCTGTTGTAATTGCAAAACGTTGGGATAGATGTTTGAGAATTTGCTGTACTGAATCCTTGGCTAGCTTATACGACAGCTTTTCCTTAGAAGTACTTGGGTTAGCAGCCAAATAAACTGATGAAGCTATCACACTAGAAATAATACGTTAATTGTATTTTAAAATGAATTTACAGATTTTTTTACCACTGTAAATTTAGTAATTTGGTCTCAGACGTAACAGCATAGATTATAAGATTTTTTTCTTTATAAAATGCCAGTATTATGGAAAAGCAGAAATTACAGTGTAATACTGGAATAGATTTTTTTGTTTGTTTCGTATTCTATGCGAATAAGTTTTGTTTGTTAATGTAGGTTTCATAGTTTTTTAAAAAACAGTATGTACATGTATATGTGTTTTGTATCTATTATAATTGGCTCTAGATTCTAATGCCTTTATTGACTTTTCTGTTTTTAAATTCTGCTTGCTGCCTCGGTTGGTGTGATGTCACTTGTCCGTGCCTAGACTGTTCGCCATGGATTTCCCTACCAACCCTCAGCCCTGGCCTTTGATCCTGTACAGAAGATCCTGGCAGTGGGAACTCAGACTGGTGCTTTAAGGCTGTATCCTTCCACTTAATTTTATTTTTTAAACTTTTACTGTATTCTCCCCAGTCCTGCTGTGATGCTGATTAGTCATTGTTCTTGTTTAATTCCAAAGAAATGATCGGGTTGATATTATGTGAAACCATGTGGTATTGGCTTTTCTCTAGATTATAAATACATTTATGTTGTTGTGATCTTTGTTGGCTCTCAGTTTATAGTAGCTAAACATATATCCACATAGAGTTCTAAAGCTTTACCGTCTTTGCTAGGAACTAGAAGTTTCCAAGGGGGCACATACTGCTTATACTAGTAGTCTGTTGGATGTAATATGTTAGGGACCAGGTTTAAAGACAGTAGCAAAGGGTACGTTTTAACTGTTTTTTAACAATTGTGTGTGATTGATGTTGAACTTATGACCTGTTATTCTAATGAATTAGAGGTTGAATTTGACTGTTTCTGACTTGTGCATCTAGAAAAATCAATAGAAGATGAATGTCTTAATTCTATGTAGCTAGTTATGAAAGGTTGCTATTTCCAGGAGTTACAGAGCTTTTTCTTAGCATAATGTAAATAGATAATTGTATTCTTTTTGATGTTTTCCTTTTGTAGTCTGCATTTGTTATATATGTATAAAAACTGTTGGGTTAGCAGTATTCCAAAATATTTGAGTAGAGAATTATTTTTCCTGGTTATGCATGAACTAAAGTAGAAATTTTGTCATAGCCTATTTTCCAAATACCTACTCAGTCTTTGAGATAATTTTTCTAGTCTGAACAATGCAGACTACGTCTCATTTCCTCTTTTAAAAACTAACTTAAAATTGTGTTTGCTTTTACGATGACATTAAACCATCATAACCTAAACAGCCTTATTTTTAAACTGAAACATAAGATTTTAGAAAGAAAATACCATGTTGGGTCATTTGTAGGATATCTACTTTCTATGTATTATAGAAGTACTTTCTATGAAGTACTATGTTGGTAGTAAGTAGGAAAAAAATCATTAGACATGACTATTGTCAAAACAAACAAATGGCAGAGCGGGGAGCCTTTTATCCCGTACACTTGGCTCCCGATAGTGGGCAGGGAACCTGCATTTAAATTAAACATGTGCCTTGCCTTTTCCTTATAATTTTATAAAGTCTTCATTTCAAAGCAGTACTATATATGGTATTAAGATATGCCTCAAGTTGCATTTGATATCCGTGTGCCTTCTTCAAAATGATCAGAAAAGTTTTTTCAGATAGGCCATTGAATTCTTAGTAGTGAAGTCCCCCGTTCATAGCAGATATCAGTAATGCACTCATACCTATTAAAATGATAACATCTGACCAGCCAAGATCCAAATAAGGGAATTTCTAATTGTTTGTCTAAAGGGCTCTTACCCAAACATCTAGATAGTTCAGGCTAGAATATTTTTGGCTTAAGTTGTTCAGAGATTTTTATTCCTAAACCAAATGATCAGTACCTTCTAGTTTAGGATTCCTATTTTCAGTCTTGTGAAGATGGGAATAGTTAATTTCTGTCAGTGTAGGTACTGAGTATTCAGTAAAACTCTGTAGTGACAAGATTACTGTATTGTTGGATCTAGATGGCTGTTTAGAACTGACAGCTGATTTTTTTTGTTGTTCCCAACAAAAGAATATCATCACTGGACTAAAAGAAAAAAGTTGAAATAAATCAGGTATTTTAATGTTATTTTGCTTTTCTTTCAAATGGGCTAAATTTTTACAATTTTTCCAGTGCAGTCTCGAGTTTTTTCATGGTAAATAACTTCCCATTTTCTTTTAACAGCCAATGTAGCCCTTTTGTAATTTAATATAATTATAAAGGGAATACCACTAGCAAGGCTGATTTTATAAAACATATTTTTCTTAGACAGGACCTTTACCCTACTGCTTTTGAGCAATTAGCAAGTTGACACAAGGGAGGGGTAGAAATGTTAGGCCTAATGCTAAGTGCTGAAAAAAAAGAAGGATCAATTGTCCAAAATCATTACTTGTATATGACTTGTATATGACTTTCTTTTATATTTTTATACACATTTTTAAAATACTGTGTGTGTGTAAATAAATATGTAATTATACTTTACTATTAGACTCTACATTTTTTTCTAGAACCTATATTACTGTATTTAGAATTAAGCCAGGAAAACTATTTACCAAATATCTATTTTCCCTTTTTCGAGATTTATATGAAGGTTCTAGAATAGTAAATTGGTTTGTCTACCAGTAATACCACCTAGTCATTCCTTCTGTTAAGTTTATATAGATCAGTTTATAAGCTTTATTTATTATGGATTTGACTTATAGAAAATGACTTAAGACCTTTTTATTTTTATCTAATTTCCACATATGTGATTTAAGATATGTTATTCTCTCTCTTCTTTATTTTCAGACAACTAAAATTTTAGTTTCTAATTTCATAGCCCCATATTGATATAATATGCAGAATTATTAAAGATTAATCCTATGGCCCTTGCTCTTTTATATTTTTCTTTATTGAAATTGGTTTCTTCTTATATTAGACTCTTGTAGTCTATAATATATTTGTCTTAAAAGGTATCTTTAGAGAAGAACTATATCTCTAAATAAAGTTTTTTCTTTAATTGTTGAGCAGAAATTAGGAGATGTATTCAGAAGTAGAATTGGGCCATTGGAATTAGAAATGCATATCCAATTTGACTAATAGAAGGTCTCCCTAAATTTTGGGGGACTAAACTATATTAATCTACTTCAAGGTTAAAAAAAAACATGAAGAAAGTTGCATCTTATATCTCTTATTTATAGACAACAGTTGGTGAAAATCTACATCCTTAAGTGTTATCTAATAATGAGACAGTATAAATTTATGTATTTGTTCCATTAATGTATGGCAAATGACTGAGATATTACTTACAAACATGCTTTATGTTCAACCTTCTTGGCTTCTGGAGAGAATATGAAGTTGGAATGTACTTATTGATAGGAAACTGGAAAGCTTATTTTAAATAAGTCATGCAGTAGTGATATGATTTAATTATTTTCGTTCTCTTTTTTGCCATGTACAATTTGATTCTTAGTAGTAATCTAGGGACCAAAACTATTGGGATAATAGGGAATATAGTCCATAATGTTGTAATAACCATGTCTGGTGTCAGATGGGTACTAGACTTATTGGGATAATTACTTTGTAAGTAACATAAATGGCTTACCACTATGTTGTACACATGAGACTAATATATGTCAACTACAATTTAAAAAAGTAAAAAAAAAAATTAACATCTAATGGGATATAGCAGTCTAATTATCTATTCCCTTATGGATAAGTAAAAGGGGGACAAAGGTTCTAATTGAAGAATGAAGGCACATCTAGTAATATACTTTGGAGTTTATTTAACAAGCATTAATTAAGAGTTAACATTAGATTACAAATTGTGGCCTGAATTCTGGTTCTTGTCACTAAAGAATTATGTGTTCTTGAATTAGGGTGTTTTTTTTTTTTTTTTAACTTTTAAAATGTAGGTACTATATTAGATGATTTCATCGAGAAACAGTTTTGTGATTCCAAGTAGCTATACTATATTCATAAATGTGAGTATTCAAAAGAAACAAAAATGTGATTTTTGCCTTCAAAAAGTTTCCGATCCTAACTAAAGGACTAGAATTGGATAAACATAATTAATAGTAAAGAATTATTTAGTGGTTTACTGACACTGCACAAAGTTAGATGACAGGGAAATTAATTGCATTTGGTGACATTTATACACACTAGTAGATAAGGATTCTGAATGGCAGAGAGGAATGAATGGAAAATTATTCTAGGCAAACACTGTGGGTAGAATTAGAGAAAAGAGAATTATCATCGTAATTTAGAGGAATACTAAAGAGGCTCCTTGGAATAGTGATCCTAATTGAGTTGGGGAAGAAATATGGAGCCATTTGATAGAGCACCTTCAATGTTAACCTGGGGTTACGTGGGTGTTATTGAGGAATCACTGTAGGTATCGAAGAGATGCTAATAGGAAGAGAGTGTGATTTTTAGGGTGACTATTGGGGCAGCGGTGTTACGGAGGAAAAGAGTAGACTAAGTGAAACTTCAAATGTAACCGTTAATGCATGTGGTTAGTAAAATGGATATAAAATGGGGTAGTAGAATGGGAACTAAAGAAGGACTTGACGACTCTATTACATGACATCTTAGAAGGAATAACTAAAGGTGATAAAAAGTTTTGCAAATATACTGAGGCAATTACAGGACAGAAGTGGAAAACTTGGTAGAGAAGGTGGCAAAGTACCAGTAATTGCTATTTTTTACTTTTGTCATATTGCCATTTTGAGAAGGTAGCCTAGACTACTTATTTTAGCATGAGAATTTGTTAAGTTTTTATATTTGATTTCCTTGATTTTGTTACTGAATTGAACTAGTTCAAAGCCACTATTAGCTGTTTGACAGTGTCCATTTATCCTAGTCAGTGTCTCTCAGTAGTGGTAGCATTTTTGGGCTGGATAATTCCGTGAGTTTATCCAGCACATTGCAGGCTATGTAATATCCCTGATCCCACCTACTAAATGCCAGGGTTGCTCCTGCTGTCAATGTGGCAACCCACACTGCCCCACAGTCTTCCCGGGGCCCTTGGTTGATAACATCTGCATGTAGCCCAAGTTCTTCAGTTAAAAAGGAATCGTAACCCTACCTAGCTCATGAAGTTAGCATCAGAATTAAGCACAATAATGTGTACCTGTAGTTTTTAAGACCACACAGGGACAATTTTGGTGAACATTTAATATCATTGTTACTAATGAGATTTTTTCTATGATTTTAGTTTTCAGGTCCTTCATTTATTTCAGCAAATAATTGTTGAGAGGCACTGTATAGGAAGGCCTTAATTTCATTTATTTTTATAGCTGATGCAGTTTTAGAGTAAAAGGTCTAAAAAGTATTGTTTTTCTCTTTAAAGTGCGGCTTTAAAATGATTGTTATTCTCAAGCACAAGTCTGCAAAATATTTAGATGTAATCAAGTCATATGTGAAAGTTTCTTACGCATAGATGATAAATAGATGATTGTTTAATAATTTTGCACTTGTAAAATAGCATTAGAATATTTGAATGCTACTTACTAATTTTATTTTAGAAAACAATTAAAATATTGGAAAAAGAACTTGGAAACATGACTTTTGTTCAGAATAGTTAAAAGTGAAACAATATATATAGCTTGAATTTAGCCAGATTTTTATCTATTCTTCTTCCCTGCCAACCTTTCTGTTCAGAACAGAAAGCTACTCATTTGGAATTCTAGCTGTAGAGGAGAAACAGAGAAATAAGGACTTTGCAGTACTTTTACTTCTCAACTCTTAACTCTTTATTTAAGAGGACTGTGTATAAGAGAAAGAACGAATACTGTTGTCAGCTGTAGGTTGTGATTCCTGGCGTGGATTACTGCAGCAGGAAGGATAGGCACATTTACTTTAGAACCCACTAGAAGTGATGTCTGCCTGGAAGCAGTTATTTTGCAATGAATTTCTTGTGGAGGGAAACAATGTGTGATAAAATCTGAATGGAATTGAAAAGAGATATGTTAATTATTACAGAATCAGATCTGTGCTTGTTAAGCCTTTCTGCTTTAAGTAAGATGAGTTTTTTTTCCCCGTTTGATATTCTCTCTGTTTTTCATTTGTTTTTCAGTATAATTTGTTTTTAAAATTATAATCTGACAGTACCATTCTGAAGGAAAAAGGTAAAAGGATTTTGGAGGAATTAATTTAACATTAGATGATTTGTGTTTTAGTGGTCAGATTAATTTTGGATAAGCCAACTAAAATCTCTGGGCTTTTGTTTTTTCTCCTGTAAAACGAGGAAACTGTAATGAATGATTTCCAAGAGTTCTAAAAACTCTAGTATCTAGAATTTCTTTTTCAGTGAAGGATTTGGGAGTGCTCTGGACCATTTCTGTCTAGAGTGGTCTCTTGATGGGTGGTTAAACCCATCCGAGTACTTGTTAAAGAGGACGAAGTTTTGGACTCCTTCCCACTGTGGGTCCCTTTACTTTATATCCATTCACTGCATTCATAATCCAAGTCAGTAGATTCAAGTGCAAACCTTTTTTACAAAAGAGAGAAGGAAAACCCTTGTGCAAAACACTTTGTTGTTGTTGAAACAACACACATTGAATACTGAGATGGTGGGTTGTTGCTTCTCTTTGTACAGTAGCCTCCTCTTATCCATTAATGGAGATTGTTCCAAGACCCCCAGTAGATGCCTAAAACCCCATGTCATACCAGACCCTGTGTATACTACGTTTTTTCATATACATACATACCCTATGATAAAGTTTAATTTATAAATTAGATACAGTAAGAGATTAATAGCAGTAACTAATAATGGAATAGAACAATTGTACCAATATACTGTAATAAAAGTTATGTGAACGTGGTCTCTCAAAATATCTGATTGTACTGTACTCACCCTTCTTATGACTGTGTGAGATGATACAGTGCCTCTGTGATGAGATGACATGAGGGGAATGATGTAGGCGTTGTGACCTGGTGTTAGGTGCAAGATTTTATCACACTCTTCAGAACAAGTGCACTATTTAAAATTTATGAATTATTTCTAGAATTTTCCATTTAATATTTTAGACCACAGTTGACTGTGGATAATTGAAATCACAGAAAGTGAAGCCACAGATTAGGAAATCTGGGGCATTTAAAAATATTAACAAAGTTTCATTTCTTGAGTGTTGATCAAGATGTCAAATTAAAATGAAATTACTGAAAAATAATACTGGGTCCCTAATTACATGATTTTACTAATTTTTATGTAAGAGATTTAGTGTAGAGACTGTCTTCCTTGAGTTGCTGGTATGTAATCTGAGCACTAAATTTGTTAATTGTATAGTAACTTGGAATAGTAGTAACTGCCAATGTATGTGTAAATAATTGGACTATAGGGGTGAGCATCACTAAAGAAAGGATAAAGACAAAGATAACCACAGCTTAACTTCAAGTATTGGGAGTGACATGTTATTTACAAGAAGAAAATTAGTAATCAGAGTGTCAGTATTGATTTGTTTTGTAATGTGTAAGTGAGAATTTCCATCAGAAGGTATATTCAGTATTTTAGGATTGCAGATTAATGAAATGTTTTTGGTTTGATCTAAACAGTTGTCCATCTGTTTAAGCATATAACAGAATGACATAGAGAAAAGACCATTTTACTATGTCCTACCTTTTATATTTGAATGCCTTTTATTAAGATAGGTTTTAAACATAATCTAGTGCTACAAAACTTTTTGGGAAGCAAAACAAAGTGTTGACTTGATTTCTATGAAGTACAGTTTATAAAACTGTAATCATAAAAGCCTCTTCATTTAAAGGTACTTGAAACATCTCTCTTCCCTTAGTCACATGTGAAGTAAATCATTCTAAGGAAAAGAAACAGTATCTTCCTATTTGATTACTCAGACTTCTTCCAATCAAGATGTTCAGGCTTCTACATAATTATATTGTATATTGATTTGAACCCATCTCTAATTTTTATTTGCAGCAATAAAGAAGAAAGTGATCTTTATGTATCAGTATTATAATTTTTAACAGTTTTTGAAGAGCTTAATAGCTAGAAGTCATCTACTTTTGGATTTCACAATCCTAATTGCTTTAATCTCTCGTTTTCTTGTGTTTCATTTTAAAGGAATTTTGGCTATATTTACTGTGTACCCTTTTTTTTTTCTTTTTGAGCTGTGCATGGAAGGTAGACTGAGAGGGCAGGTAGGGGAAAGAATTGTCACAGTTTACTCCTCGTTACTCGGTGTTTCACAGTGTACCATGTCTTCAGTGGTTTTTCTTTTTTTTTAATTTAATCTTTATTATATTTTTCCCATTACCATTTAGTCCCCTTGTATACTCCTCCCCCCAGCAGTCACCACAGTGTTGTCCGTGTCCATGAGTCCTTTTTCCTCACTCCGTCCACTCCCTACCCACTCCCGTCCAGAGCTGACAGCCTGCTCTCTATCTCTGAGTCTGTCTACATTTTCCTTTTTAGTTCAGTTTCTTCATTAGATTCCACATATGAGTGAAATCATATGGTATTTGTCTTTTTCGACTGACTTACTTCATTCAGCATAATGTTCTCCAGGTCCATCCGTGCTGTTGTAAAGGGTAAAATTTTCTTTTTTCCAACTGAATATTATTCCATTATGTAAATGTCCCATAGTTGTTTTATCCACTTATGTACTGGTGGACACTTGGGCTACTCCCATATCTTGATGATTATAAATAATGCTGCAATGAGCATAGGGGTGCTTACGTTCTTTCAAATGCCATTTGACCCAGTGATCCCACTTTTGGGAATACATCCAAAGGAACCCAAGATACTAATTAAGTCTAGAATACATTTTTCCCTATTAAAATAATTCTTATTTCAAATTCCAGTGCCTTTGTCTTTGTGATGCATGTTTGTTTTAATTCCATCTCTGCTTCTACCCATGTAACCATGTTTTTCTTAATTCAGCATTTAAAACCTAATACATTACTATTCTTTAGTAATATTACATAGATGTTAAATGTCTAAAATTAAATCTTTTAGAAGTTATAGCTATAATGTTGACTGGTATTTTCTTTTAAATGAGCTGTTAGAAATGTTACAGCATATGAGAAGATGCATTGGGGTCCAACAAAACAATGGAAATCAGAATCAGGCCTTAACAAGGGTCCAGAGACCAGACAGTAGTCAGTGTATAATTATAAAATCAAAACAAAGAGCATGCAATTCTTAAATGATGAATTTACTATGTCCTCTACTAAAGATGATATTGGAGGAGGGTGGGTGTGTGCATACATTTCAAGTAATGAAGATCTAAATCTGTAGTTCATTAGTTAGCAACTTTTTCTGTAAAGGGTCAGGTAGTAAATAGTTCGGCTTTATAGTCTCTGATGCAACAATTCAGCTCTGCCAGTGTACCACAGAAGCAGCCATAGACAATATGTGAAGGAAGGAATGTAGATATTTCAATAAAACTTTATAAAATTAGGTGGTAGCCTGGATTGCACAAACAAGCCAAAGTTTGCCAGTGCCTGCTTTAGTTTATCATTCTGCCTGGCTTTTAGATTGTATGTGGAGACGAATGTTCAGAAAGGAATTAGCACTGATATTTTTATAATATCATAAATTACACATCAGTTTAAATTTAACTTTTAGTCATAAATAGAAAAATGTAAGAAACAGTAATACTCAGTGGCACATAGTACCACAGTATGCCAAGTAAAATTTTCCTAAGTATGTTTTGATCCTGTGAAAGCAGCATTATTCTTCTTGTGAATTCTAATTAGTATGTTAATAAAGTTGATTAATTAGACATTCTTTAGGGGAAGTTCAGTGATCAATTATATTGATGTTTTCAACTTGTTTGAGACCTCTACTTTGTAATTTTAATTAAAAATATATTTGCATTTGTAGATTTTTCTAGTATTTTCATTACTATTACATAGAGATATATTGATATAATTAGATAATTCACTTTTTACACTAAGCATTTTACAAAAATACTGTGATTTCTTAGATGTCTGCAAATGTTGATAGAAGTAATTCATTTTCATTTGTGGAAGAAGAAGACCTAGAAAATAAATAATGTATTTATTTTAAAAACACATTACATTTAATGTATTTTTACATTTAATGCATTTTTTACATTTTTAAGTAAATAAAGGGTAAAAATGTGAAAAATATATTTAAAAAAAAAACTCGTAAAGCTCCTAGAAACAAATTCAGGTGCATGGCTATCTTCTTTAGAGTCAGATATATTGCATTTCCCCTTTGGAAAGAATGTACATGGCACTTTAATTAGAAACTGAAATTACATCTAATTTTTGAAAAAATTTATCATTGCTCAGTGTTTGCATCATTTTCCAGTAGCAGTAAATGTAGATATAATTTTATTCCGTAAATAAGGCTAATTTCTATTTAATTCCATTTCTCCAACTGGTGTTAGTCCTTTTGGAAGATGTTATATAAGAAAAATAAATGAAAGATGACATACTGGGCTTATTTCTTTATATTTATTGGTGCTATGATTTAAAAATAAGCATTAATCTATAGTAACTTAGAATTGGAAAGAGTGTAATATGTGATGTTATTTACAAAATATATATAGTCTTAGAGTTTATATGGTAGTTACTGTTAAATGCCAAGGTTTTGTTTTTTTAAATTAGAAGTATTTTTATTACAGTTTTTGCGTGTGTATTTCTTTAAGCAAATGCTATCTAGAACTTTGACACTTTCCCTGTGAGGTTGTCTGTTGAAGAGTGATTAATCCTACCATTTCTTAAAACTACATGATCTTTTCTTGTAATAGCAGTACCTCTGCTTTTTCACAGCGGTACTCTGCCAAGGGTGACTATAAATCTAGTGGCATCAGCTATTGCAGTACTTTCTGCTAAATTGCTTTCCTTTTGTGCATTTTTCCTTTTTGTCTTTTGAAAGGCGAAAAAGTGTTAAGATTTTTCCATCTATCCAGTCTTTGTACTGTATTTTTCATAATGTGTCATATTTTTCTTTTAAAATTCACTTTATCATACTTGAGAAAAGAGCTTAGCCATTAAGCATCTGAGAATGGATGCTGGGATAAAAGATTGTTTTTACTTGTCATGTGAGAATGTATGTTCCTTCTTGTATCTTTAACCCATACCACTATTATTTATAACTGTATTTCATAGTAGACTGAGCAGGTGGTTCATTTAAAAGTATATTTATATATCAAAAGCTGTTTTAAAGAATTGCTTGTGATAAATACAATTCATTTTGATCCCTTTAGTCCTAACTCCAAAACAGTAAATAATAAGAATGAATATTTTTCAACCGGTCTTAACTTGTTTATAAATAATAAAAAAATCTGCCCTAGCTGGCATGGTTCAGTGAATTGAGTGGACTATGAAGCAAAGAGTCACCAGTTTTATTCCCAGTCAGGGCACATGCCTGGATTATGGTCCAGGTCTTCAGTAGGGGGCATGCAAGAGGCAACCACACATTAATGTTTCTTTTCCTCTCTTTCTCCATCCCCTCCCCTCCCCTCTCTCTAAAAATAAATCTTTAAAAAAATAAAAAAATCTAATTCAAAATAATAGTGGAAGAGGTAACTAGAGGCCTGTTTCAACCCAGTTAATACTATAGTGATATGTTAGTCTAGATGCTGCAATTACTTTTTTTATTTTGATGTTCATTTCATGTGACAAGAAAGCTGTCGATTGACATAATTTTTAAAATACCATTGGCCATTTATTGTAAAATATTACATTTGTGTTAAGGAAATTTTAAGTGTTGACTTATGCATTCTTCATGGTTAATGTTAGCATTTTGTTATTTTTTTACTGCAGAAATAGTGCATGTTATAGCTTGGTTTATATAGCAGACTAGTAAAATGTCAGAATTGTGAGTCAGCAGTACAAATTATGTCCACAGCAAACTTTATTTCTTAATATGTTATTTTTTTAATAGACTTTATTTTTTAGGACAATTTTGGGTTCACAGCATAGTTGAACAGAAACTGCAGAGATTTCCCATATGCCCGGGTTCCCACTTGGCATAGCCTCCCCCATTATCAACATTCCCCACCAGAGTGGTGCGTTTGTTACAGTTAATGACATGTCATAATCATTCAAAATTTACAGTTTACACTAGGATTCACTCTGTGTACATTCTGTGGGTCTTGACAAATGTATAACATGTATCCACCATTGCAGTATCATACAGAATACTGTAATTTCATTCCCTTAAGACCCCCTGTGTTCCACCTGTCGTAACCACTGATAGTTGTAGTGTCTTCATACTTTTGTCTTTTTTTTCAGTATTGTATAGCTGGAATCATGTAGTATGTAGCCTTTTCACATTGGCTTCCTTCACATAGTAATGTGAATTTAAGTTTCCTCTGGGTGTTTTCATGGCTGATAGCTCATTTCTTTTTAGTGCTAAGTAATACTTCATTGGGTATACCCCAGTTTATTTGTCCATTCACCTACTGAAGGACATCTGGGTTGTTTCCAAGTTTTGACAGTTAAGAAAAATGTGTTTCTAAACTTCTGTGTACAGGTTTCTCTGTGTATATGGGTTTTGTACCTCCTTTAGGTAAATACCAAGGAGTGTGATTACTAGCTAGTATAATATCTTTAGTTTTATAAAAAAACGCTAAACTGTCTTCTAAAGTAGGCATGCCATTTTGCGTTCCCACCAGCAGTGAAAAGGAGTTTCTGTTACTCCCATCGTAGTCAGCATTTGGTGTTGTCAGTTCTCAGTTTTGGCTGTTCTCATAGGTTTGTGGCAGTATCTTTTTATTTTAATTCATGTTTTCTCAATGACATATGATGTAGACCATCTTTTCATATGCTTATTTGCCATTTGTATACTCATATCTTCTCTGCTGAGGTGTCTGTTAAGATCTTTGACCCAATGTTTAAATAGATTATTTGTTTTCTTATTGAATTATAAGAATTCTTTGTATATTTTGGATAATAATCCTTTATTAAATGTGTCTTTTGCAAATATTTTTTCAGTCTGTGGTTTCTCTTACCATTCTTTTGACGTGTTTCACGTGTTGGATGAGTTGTGGTTCTCTGTATTGGCCTGCCTCTGCAGTTTGGGGCACTGATTGGATGAATCTAAGAATTGCTGATTTTTAGTTTGTTCAGCTTTTTAGTTATTGTCAGGGTGGAATGACAACTTTTGAATTACTTATATACTAGAAGTAATGTTAACTAGAAACTAGAAGTCTGTGTTAATTTTTATAGCAAAAAAAATCTTCAAAGATCTTCAAAAAGATTTAAAAATTGATAGTTGTCAAGTAGTTGAAATTATAGAAGGGGGTACTCAACTGTAAAAGTGTAAATATTATTTGACAAAGGCTTTGTATTGCAAATATATTCAGAGGTCATAAAATACAAAATGAAGTATTCTCCATTGTATTAAATTTTGGTAGTGATTTATTAATGAGATCTTGTTTTGAACATATTCCTATCCAGTTGATTAGAAGCTAGTTCAGACAGAAATAATAGATTATTTCTAATGGTCTGTGTGATTCTGTACTATTGCTTTTCTCCACTTTAGAAATTCATTAAAATAAACTAAATTTGTAATGATAATATTTACAGATTAAATGGTATACAGGGGGTTAGGAAGCAAAGTGACAAGATGTGCCAGTATGTGCCCACTGTCCCATGCCTTCCCCTGCTATGCAGCGGGGCCCATTTTCCTGTTTCTATTCATGTTGGTAACTATAAAGAAAATGCTTTGCCATTGTTTTTTAAGTCATCAACTTTAGAAATTATCTTTTGACTTCCTGCCTTGAAAAATAAGTATTTGATTCATGTCTCCCCTCCCAATATAGTCATGTCACTATCTTTACTTTCTCTGTCTGCATTTGTAACTTCCCATAACTATTATGGTTAATTCTTTATTTTTTCCTCCATCAACTATGTGTACTAGCCCTTGGCTCCCCACTTTGTAAAATAAAAATATTAACCTATAACTCTTCCTTTTCCTTCCTCCTTTCCCACCAGTTGTCTTGGAGCTACAAGGTGGGAAAACATGGAGACAAAGTAAACTCTTTTTTAATTTTAAAAGTTGAAAGTGCATTAGGACTTTTTTATTATGATGATGATGATTCTTTTTCATTCCGCAGCCAAGTAGTATCCTATATGAGTACATTTCCTTTCTTGTACAGTTGTCTTCCTCTGCCCCCCTTCCTGGCCTAGACTCATGGCCTGCTTCCGTCTCCTGCTTAAATTCCTCAGGTTTCTCCAGGAGAGAAGCACATCTCTGGAGCCCTCTTGTTCTCCTATACCTGTCCTTCCTTCAATCCCCAACTGTCCCACTTCAGTCTGGACCAGGGCTGTTAGCTGTTTATGTCAGCTGCCTTACGATACTGAACTTTTCCTTCCTCTTTTACTGGGTTGATTTCTTCATTTCTTAGACCCTATGTCATTGGTTTTTTTTGTTTGTTTATTAGTTCCCACTTTTGATTAATTGGAACACAGCTAATTGGAACACAGCCTTCAATGGCGTCCTAACACAGTAATAAGATGTCTGAGGTTTTGCATGTCTAAAAAGTCTTTCCTTCAACATTTTTAGTGGTTTGATTGAATATAAAGTTGTAAATTGACAACTGCTTTATCTCAACTCTGAGGGCATTGCTTCATTGTCTTTGTCTTTACTTTGCAGGTGACCTTTTGTTTGTTTTTTCTTGGTAGCCTCTGGAGTATCTTTTCAAGTGTTCCTGTGACAAGGTTGTAGAGTGATTTATTTAGGTGTGGGTCTTCTAGGTATTTCCATCTGAAGACTCATATTATTTAGATGCTAAGTAAAATACATTTTCTTGTTATTTCTTTGATAACTTTTATTATTTTTTTCTTGTTAACATCTAAAATAATCCTTTATATTGTATTTTTTTTATTTTCCAAGTTCTTTGTTTTTGATGGTACTTTTTAAATAGGTTCTTGGGGCAAAGTGATAGCAAACGTATTTGTTCGGCTTACTATCTTTATCCAAAGTCTTTTTTTCCTACTTTTTAATTGTTGTAATTTAAAATTGGAATCTCCTGAATAATTTTCATCATTATATTTTAAGAATTAATGTATATTGTAAATTATTAGATGAAAATATAAATTCTCATGTTTTATTTTAAAACATATTTTTTTCCTGTAGGATAGAGATACATCTAAAACCATACTATTTTTTTATATATTAGAAGTTCTTATTTGCATGAGAGAGTGCTGCATATGTTTGTTTGTTTGTTTTTCATCTGTTAAATATTTCCTGTGTTTAAATCTTGAATAAAATAAAAATTTTTTAAATTGAATGCAGGGCAGAAGAAAATGAGCTTAATTGCAAAAAGGCTCAACTGCAGTCTTTTTCCTTTTACTATACTGTATTTCATTCAGGTTGCTAATTAAATTCATTTATTGCTTATGAAAATATTTTAAAATTTCATATAAAAGGAGTATTATGAGATTATAATGTTTTAACTTGTTTCATTAGTAAATGCAATCATTTTTTGCCTTAAATTCAGTCTTTATTTTTGCCTGTTTATATGTGTTATTATTTATCATTCATATAAGCTGATATTTTGTTTTTTAAATAACAGATTTACTGAGATTTTTTACATACCATTAAATTCACCCTTTTTAAGTGTACAATTCAGTGCTTTTCTTTATATTCACAGTTATGCAGTTACCAAAACTTTGATTTCAGAACGTTTTCCTTATTCCAGTAAGAAATGCCGTAGCCATTAGCAGTCACGCCCCATTACCTTCTCCACCCGGTCCTTCACATCCACTTACCTCCTGCCTATGTCTACGGGTTTGTCTGTTCTGGGCAGTTTGTATAAATGCAATCAAACAAAATGTAGTTTTTTATGACTGGCTTTTACTCAGCGTGATATTTTCAAGTTTTGTCCATATTGTCGCATGTATTAGTAGTTTATTTTTAGGGCTAAATATTCCATTGTATAAATAGACTTCATATTATTTATTCAGTCATTGCGTGTGGACATTTTGTTTTCCTCGTTTTTGGCTGTTATGAATAATGCTGCTGTGAACATCTGTGTAGAAGTTTTGTGTCTTTGTGTCATCATTTCTCTTTTTTATATTCCTAGGAATGGAATTGCTGAGTCATTTGGTAACTCTGTTTAATGTAGAGGAATGGCCAATCTGTTTTCCAGAGTGGCTGTGTCATTTTACAATCCTGCCAACAATAATTGAGGATTCTCATTTCTCTCTGTTGTCACCAACTGTTGATACTGTCTTTTTTTTTTTTTAAGATTTTATTTATTTATTTTTAGAGAGAGGGGAAGGGAGGGAGAAAGAGAGGGAGAGAAACAGCAGTGTATGGTTGCCTCTCACATGGCCCTCACTGGGGACCTGGCCCGCAACCGAGGCATGTGCCCCGACTGGGAATTGAACTGGGACCCTTTGGTTCCCAGCCCGCGCTCAATCCACTGAGCTACACCAGCCAGGGAAATTGTCTTTTTTATTGTAGCCATTCTAGAGAATGTGAAAGGGTATCTCATTGTGGTTTTTATTCATGTATCCCTCGTGACTAATAATGTTGATCCTCTTTTCATGTACTTTTTTTTCTATGTGCATGTCTTTTGAGAAATGTCTATTTATATCCTTTTCCCCATTTTTAAATTGGATTGTCTTTTTGTTGTTCAGTTGTTAAAGCTCTTTATATATACTGGACATTAAATCCTTATTAGATATGTGATTCATAGATATTTTCTGTGGATTGTCTTTTAACTTTCTTGATGGTGTCATTTGAAGCAAAAATGTTTTTGATTTTGATGAAGTCTAATTTTTTAATTTATCTTTTTCTTTTGTTCCTTGTGCTTTTGGTGTTTTATATGAGAAACCATATTGTTATCTGAGGTCACAAAGATTTACTCTTATGTGTACTTGTAAGGGTTTTATATTTGTAGCTCTTAGGTCTCTATTCCATTTTAAGCTAATATTTGTTTATAGGGTGAGCTAGGGGTCCACATTTTTATTCTTTTTCTGTAGATAGCCAGTTGTCCTAGCACCATGTGTTGGAAAGACTATTCTTTCTTCATTGAGTGATCTTGATGTAGTTATCACAGTCAGCTGGTCATATATGATCAATGTTTGTTTCCGGACTCTCAGTTCTTTCCATTGCTCTATATGTCTAACCTTAATGCTAATACCACTTGTCTTGATTATTATGGTGTTGTAGTATGTTTTAAAATTAAGGAAGTATGAGTCTTCCAAGTTTGTTCTTTTTTGTCAAGATTATTTCTCCTATTCTGGGCCACTTTCATTTCCATATGAATTTTAGGATCAGGTTGTCATTTTTGAAAAAAGCTGGGATTCTGGGACTTAGGGAGAGATTGCCTTAATTTTGTAATCAGTTTGGTGAATATTGCCATCTTTACATTATTTAGTCTTTTGCTTCATGAATATGGGATGTCTTTCCATTTATTTAGATCTTTGTTCAATAATGTTTTGTAGTTTTCAATGGACAATTCTTGCATTTCTTTGGATAAATTTGTTCCTAAGTATTTTTCGTGATGTTACTATAAATTTAATTGTTTTCTTAATTTCATTTTTCAGATTGTTTATTGCCAGTGTACAGAAGTACAATTGATTTTTGTGTATTGATCTTGTGTTGTGCAAAGCTTGCTGAATTCATTTATGCGTTCTAAAAGTTTTTAAGTGGGTTCCTTAGAATTTTCCATATACAAGAACATGTCATCTATGAATAGAGATAGTTTTACTTCTTTCTTTCCAGTCTGGATACTTTGTATTTATTGCCTGTTGTCCCTGGCTAGAACATCGTGTATAATATTGACTAGAAATGGACAGAGTGGACAGGGCATCCTTTCTTTTTCTCAAGCTTAGCAGGAAAGCATTCAGTCTTTCAGCTTTAAATATGATATTAAGCTGTGGGTTGTTCATAGATGCCCTTTGTCGAGTTGAAGAAGTACTCTTCTGATTGAGTATTTTATCATGAAATAGTGCTGGATTTTGTCAAAGACTTTTTTCTGTGTTCATGGAGGGGTTCATGTGGTTTTTGTCGTTTATTCTAATATATAGTATTTGATTTATGAGCTTTTTGAGCATAAGGTTGTTTACTCATTTTAATGTCTTATTTAACTTTGCTAAGAACTGTTTCTCTCACATAGCTGTAGTCTCTAAAATGTTTTTTGGATGGTAATTTTACACATGAAGACTTTGTAAGGAGGCTGTCTGAAAATTTCAACTAGAATTTGTACACTACTATAGCTTTTTGCTTATTCTGCAGGGCCATAGTGCTTCATTATTAACATTAATAGATATTCATTACCTTAACTAATATGAAACCTGAATCTAAAAAAAATATTTGATTGGGATATTGTTTATGCCTAATTGGTTTTATAGTGTTTACTTGCTACTAAGAGTTACATTTGGTCTAATTTTATACTAATAGAGTAATCTGGCTTTACTATTATATACCCAGGGAAAAATACTGATACATGCTTCCTCTATGTTCATTCTCTTATTTTAAAATAAAGTAAGTTAGGAATTGACATATACATATAAAAATTGACTGTATATATATATGTGTGTGTGTGTATATATATATGTGTGTGTGTGTGTGTGCGCACGCACGTGCGCTTCTGTATTTAAGGCACAGTGCCTGAAACTTAGTAGATACTCAGTAAGTAGTTCTTATATTAAGAAAATAGATTTATCATCTTAGCTAGAAATAAATGACTATATTTCATAAAAATTACAGTTTTGTCTGCAATAGTGCCATATGTAAAGTAAGCATAAAACTTTTCTTGATCTCCATGTAACTAAATTTCTGGATTTTACAGATACTTTTCGTTATCTTTGAATAAAATATTGATTGATGCCCACAACATGCTGAAGTTTCAAGACTGATAGGCTATTTCCCATGAGGCCCAAATTAATACAACTATTTGCTTGTCCTTTACTTACCAACAATCAGTTTTGTTTATTCCCAAATCTGTTTGCATTTTCTATTTGATATTATAATGAGATGATTATGACATACAAATTGATGAAATACGAATGTAAAAAGAGAGGGTTTTTAATATGTAAAAATCTACAGTGAGTACTTTGGAAAAACTTCATGAAGGTCAATCACCTAAAATTTCCTTTCTGATGTTATGTGGATAAATTAACAGTAGGCGATTGGAAAAGAAATGTTAAAACTATATGCATGCTGTACTTAGATTGCATTGCCAGTATCTTTAAGGTTCCATTTGAAAAGTTAAATGTAAATCTTATACCTGGGTAGTTATGATTATATTTTTTATTTAAGAAAAACAATGCTGAACTGTAGTTAATAGAGCCACACTTAAAGAAAACGTCTGGCTAATATCATAAGATTAGCAAAATTATGTTTTATGTGTAAATAGCATGTAAGATAAGTAGAATTTTTATGATTCTCTACAGTAGCTCACATTTTTTATGAGTGATCAGTCCTGATCTGGTCATATAAGAGAAGTTTTACACTAGTCATATAAAATGGGAATAAGAGAATATGCTAATTGGCACCAGGAAGAATAATTTATCTGGGAAGATTCAAATTAGACTCATTTTACTGAATAAAAGGGCAATGTCTTTGCTGTCATCTGAGAAAAATGAATGAACAGAGATGAAGACATTTCTTTTCTTATCCTACTAGTGTGTGATTTGGCACCACCAGGTGCCAATAGTAGTAATTTGAAATCTAGTTTCCTATAGTTGCATTTGGGCAATTGTGTAGCAAATATACTACTATTGATGATGATAATAATCAATTCAAGGTGTTTGAAGAGTGGGATGCTATTGGCTAAATATGTTCAATTAGTCTGTGACTTTATAAAATAATGGAAGAGTTAATTGTTAGTAATAAAATGAAAAAATCCATTGAATATTACCTAGAAATATTTCTAGAAATCAAAAAGAAAGAAATGGTTAGAGAATAGGAATTTAATCTTTGTTGCAATTATTTTTAATTAAGAAGAACCCTAGGACATGTGTAAATGGGATGTAGAAATAGTCTATATACCTGAGTGTGAATTTATATAGTGTTGTTATTTTATTAAATCCCATGAAATTTTTTTATATTTTTTATTTGGTATTAATAATTATTGAGTAATGAAAAGTAGATTATTAAAGCAGCATATTAAAATGTCTGACATCTCATTTCAAGTTTATAAAGATTAAAAGCACATAGCAATAGCTGGCACATAAGTTCTATAAGTGTTTTTTCTTTTTATTTGTTCTTTCCTTACCATACCTTATTAAGAGTGTAGACTTCAGAGCTAGAATGTTACTCAGATTCCATCTCTACTATTTTCTAGTTGTGTGACTTGGGGCAAATTACTTAATTTCTCTGTGCTGCAGTTTTTTATCTGTTTATATGAGGTGAAATTATATGTTCTTCATGGGTTTTAAGAATTAAATTAGTTAAAATATGTAACGTGTTTATATAATGCCTAACAAGAAAATGCTTTGTGTTTGCTGTTATTATATACAAATTCATGGAAATTTGCATTTTAATCTATATTCAAGCCTGTTGTAAAAATTGATATAGTCATTGGTGATATAACATCATGCCACGTAGTTACATGGCTCTTCATTATCTTTTTAGTGTAAACTATTTTAAAATGACCCTACAGGAATGAAAAATTACCGGAAAAGGATTATTTAAGAGCAATATTCCAAAATAATATTTGTCTGCATAACGTTTGTCTGCTTTTCAGATTCCTCATCTTTTTCTTTTAAGTGAAAGTAAAAACTTGGACAAGAGTAAAGTTTTATAAATGTATATTATTTTGTTTCTGTTTATTGCTGTTTTAAATCCTCCTTTTTTTCCCTCATATTGTCTTACTTCTTTTAGATCCGTAGTCATTGAACATTCTGATTTTCCACAGAGACTACCTGATTAGATTGACGTGTAATAAACCTAACCCTAAATGTAGCCCTCAGTGAGTAGCATGCATTGACTCTCAGGTCATTGGAGTGTTTATGAGTCTGTTATAATATTACCACATTTACACACACCGTGAACTCCTTAACGGGACTGATGGCAGCTTTGGCCGCCCGGGAGTGGAATGCTGTTGCCAGCATGACAGCGGGGCTGCAGTAATCCAGCTGCAGTTCCTCATTAATGAGGTTAGTGGTTGATTTTGTCTCTCCTGCGTGTGTGTGACACGGAGCCACGTCTTGTCTCCACGATTTCTTGCATTCATTTATATTGAAATATGTAAATAAAAAACTAATTTTTTACAGTTCAGAGATAATAGTAACTCACCATTAAGGCATCGTTTTGGACAGTTATACAAATGATGTTTCTCAAAACAGTGTTGCAAATAGAATGGTATAAGCTAAATCTTTTTGGTAGAGGGTGCTGCATTCAATTTTATTTCAGTGATATTGAAAGTTATAAAACATAAAAATCCATATTAAAAATGTTTTTAAAGGTAGAACTTATTATAAATAACAAAATGTACCTCTTGAATGAGTTTTGAAACAACCAGGAAACCAAAATCCATTAGAAACTGATTATTGTCCAGAGTTCTTGTTGTGTCACCTATTAGTTGAAGTAATTGATGATACCTTTTTTTTTTGCTAGAGTGTAAAGTTTGGAAGGACTTAGAGAAACCCCATTTTATCAGCAGAGTAAACAGTGTGTTTGCAGGTTTTAAAAAGTATGGCCAGCTCTGAGAATAGATACTTAACTATAAGTAGTGACAGGTGGGAGAAGCTGGTCATAAAAGGAAGAAAGAGAAATTACTCCAGAAACGGCTCAGCAATTCTTATATGTGAGAATAATTGTGGACATTATTTTTTCCCTAAATTCTTAAATGTAGATGAGAGAAAGAAAATACTCAGTACCTCTGGCTTTTGATAATGTTTTGTTCATATCAAAGGATTAAAAGCATCATGAATGTAAAGAGCTAAAGATGATAAAAGAAAAATATTCAGCAAAATTAGGATCCAAATAAAATGCAATTGTGTAGCTTTTTCAGGGTAAGAGGGAGCGTTTTTTTTTTGTTTGTTTTTTTGTTTGTAATTTTAGTATTCTCCATAGAGCTACACGAAGTGTTAAAAAAAGGTTGTCAATCCCATGTAGGAGGATTCAGATTATTTTTCCTTTTTAAAAATTTTTCTTATTTTGAAATAATTCAGACTAGCAGTTATTTTCAAAATAAAGAGGTCCTGTGCATTTTTCCTCCAGCTTCTCCCGTAGTAACATTTTATATAATAATAGTACAATAATTGTAAATTGTGTTCTATATAAAATACATTGCACTTTATTTTTAAGGGAGCTCTTGTGAGTGCCTTGGCTGATGACACCTTACATTTATGGAATTTACGTCAGAAGAGACCTGCCATACTTCATTCACTTAAATTTTGCAGAGAAAGGTGAGAATCTCATGGTTTTCATATATATATATATATGTGTGTATATATATATACATGCATACATATATAAACATCAACACACACATATATAATATGTATTTGTTATCCTGTTTTGAAATATTTTCTTTGAATTTTGTTCTTTGATATTATTTTTCTGTGATGGACTTTATTCTAAATATAATTCAGAACTTCTAAGGATGTCCAGTGAAAAGTAAGTTTTCTTCCTTTTCAAATCTATCTTCCTCTCCAGAGGATTCCACATAAATTTCTTTTGTATCCTTTTATAAATACTTGCAGTCTGTGTATATAAGCGAAAACCTCAGTATAGCTCTGTTTTTTTGCATAAAAGGGAAGGCGTTATGTATTTTCTCTGTAACTTTATCTGATAGATTGTTTCATATTGGCATTTTTAAACCTTCCTTAGTCATTTTCGTAAGTGCATGATACTATGTTGTATGGAAATGCCATAATTTGTTCAGTCAGTCTGTTATTAATCGGCATTTATATCCTTTTCTGTCTGCTATTCATTTTGCTGTGTTGTAATACTATGTTACATATATGTCTGTCTACATAATGAATGTATCTGTAAGATACTTGTAGAGTGGAACAGCTTGATCACAGAAATCTCCCACATGATGTATGTTTGTACTTTCATTGAAAAGGCATATTATACCCCAATTTTATTAAATATTCTTCCATATTTTCTTATAGTACTCTTAAAGTTGCAGTTGTCATACTTAATCTTTGATTTATATGGAACTTACTTTTGAATGAAATATGAGTAGGAATATAGTCATCCTCCTGTCCCCCATTACTTGTGAGACTTCCATTTTGATTTATATATATAAAATATGTATGTATATATGCGTATATGTCTGTATATGAGTATCTATATGTGTAAAAGAAATCTGGGTCTAGCTGGTCTCTAAATGCAGTGGAGTAAGTGTCTCTGGGCCATGTTTGTGGGAAGGCAGGCATCAGACCATGGTTCTACTTTGATAAGTGTCAGTCTGTTGAGGTTATATGACCAGGTCAGTCTCTGTGAGAGTCTGCACTTCTGCCCACAGTGGTCTTCAAAGTATGCAAACTAGGCTACTTGGAATATAGAAGTTCAGTTCCCCATACAGTAAGACAAGAGACCAGAGCTGGCAGGGGGTCAGCAGCAAAGTTTGTTCTTGGGCTACGTCTTGTCTCTGAAGGTAAGGTACCTAATGGCTTTAGTTGAATCATGGTATTACTTCTAGGAGAGGGACAGAGGTGAAGGAAGAGTTAATGGAAGGAGGGAGGGGTGAGATTAGGGAGGAAGAGTAAGCAAAAAGTCAAGGTTCAGTTCTTTCCTACCTGCTGGGAATAGAGCCAGCCTCTCAACTTGCAGGGCAGAGTTCCTCAGTCTACTAGCCAGTTGGATCTCGGGGGGAGCCTACATTCGCCTAAAATGCGACGGAGCAGGAGGAGACAGTGGTGGGCATCTTATTGCCAGTACACATACTGTTGTCAGTCTCATGCCACCTGCTGCAAATGAAAGTAGATCTGTCAGAGAGGTTGTCAGCCTGGCTTGTTTTTATCCCCTGGAGGGCATATGGCAATGTCCGGAGATGTTTTTTATTGTCACAGGTGGGGGTAGGGGTGAGCAGTACTCCTGACGCCTAGTGAACAAAGACCAGGGATGCTGCCAGACATGTTGCAATGCACAAAAAAGTACCCCGTTACAAAGAAGTTATCAAGCCCCAAATAATAATAGTGTAGAAGTGAAGAAACTGTGACCTATAGTACATCAAAATGATGTGATTTGTTCAGTACAGTACTATAGAAGTTCTCTATTTATTTATTTATTTTAACTTTTTAAATTGTATTTTTTCACTACCATCTAGTCCTCTTATATCCCCCTCCCCACTGTAATCACACACTGTTGTCTATGTTCAAGAGTCCTTTTTTTTAAAAAGAATTTATTTATTTATTTATTTATTTTTTAGACCGAAGGGAAGGGAGGGAGAAAGAGAGGGAGAGAAACATCAATGTGTGGTTGCCTCTCACATGGCCCCCACTGGGGACCTGGCCTGCAACCCAGGCATGTGCCCTGACTGGAAATCGAACCTGCGACCCTTTGGTTCACAGCCCACGCACAATCCACCAGCCAGGGCTGTTCAAGAGTCCTTTTTCCTTTTTGCTCAATCCCTCTACGCCCTAACTCCCACCCTCCTCTGCTTAGCACCATACTGCTCTCTGAGTCTGTCTTTATTTTACTTGTTAGTTCAGTTTGTTCATTGGATTCCACATGTGACTAAAATCATATGGGATTTGTTTTTCTCTGACTGGCTTATTTCACTTAGCATAATGTTCTCCAGGTCCATCCATACTGTTGCATATGGTAATTTTTTTCTTTTATACAGCCAAGTAGTATTCCATTATGTAAATACCCCATAGTTGTTTTATCCGCTCTTCTACTGATGGATACTTGGGCTGCTTCCATATCTTGGTGATTGTAAATAATGCTGCAATGAACATGAGGGTGCTGATGTTCTTTCATGGAAGTTCTCTTAAAGCTACCACTCACTGTATGGATTCTGCCAAAATGTAGGAGTCCAGCAGAAGAATACTGTTTCCTTGTTTGCTCATGGCATGTCCATATTCCTCACTGGGACATAGGAATGTGACAGTATGTAGTCCAAGTTCATGAACAAAAACACTGCAGGTTATCATGGTATATTGTCATGGAGAGGGAGGATCAGACCTCAAGGAGTCTCAGAGTCAGGAATTGATAGTAGTCAGGAATGGAGTAATGCTCTACAGCACCGCTAAGTATGGTATCCAAGAAGTTTTGGTGAACATGGATGAGGAACCCTGAGCTAGTCTGTAAGGAGCCCGTAGGCACATATCTTGACCAACAGAAGGAGCCTTTGTGTCAAGTACAAAGGCGTGGCCCTTGGTGGATGCAGCCTCACAGAGTCTCCCACACCCTTCCTTGGTTGAGTGCTGTCATTCAGGGCACAGCCTGCACAGTTGTGTGCCCGGTCCTAAGAGTTACACATGAGATGAACTGATGGGGTTCCCAGTTTTGAGTTCTGTCCCATGCCCGTTTATATTCTAATTAGACAATACTTACTGTGTGCCAGCTTAATGCCAGCTGCTGAGCACACTTGTAAATAAGACCCGGCTGACCAGCAGAACCTAGGTGGTCCAGTTCAGAATCCAGCTTGCTTGACCTTCATTAAGGCAATAATAAACAAAGTACTATAACATGAGCACCTGGTCCTTTAAGATCACCTTTGGATGAAATTTTCTGAGATGGCTACAAACTTGTATGGCAGCTCTTGGATTTAAAATGCCAAGAAAAGGCCCTGGTGCCTCCTGGGTGAACCTTGGTTTATCCTCTCATGACTAAAGTTCAGATTTCCCTCACATGGCAGGAAGGAGAGACATGGCATTTGGAATAGCCTGCTTTTCCTTAGCACCTGACTACAGGTAGGAAGAGGCAGGGGGAGTGGAGGGTTTCCTTAGCTCTAGGAATCTGTCCCCAGTCATTAAACTTTTTCTGCTCCTCAGTCTGAGTTCTGTGTCATTCAGGACTTTTCAAATAGGGTTCTGCTGGGACAAATTCCTGTCGTTCCCTGCCAGTACTTCCATCTCCCTCATTTGTAGGAATTATTCTTTTCTTTATACAGCTAACTTCTTTACATTCAGTGTTTGTATCTGTGTAAGTGAGGATAGTCTGGGTTATGATATTGTAACAAATACTCTCAAAATCTTAATGACCTACATGGGTTTGCTGGAACTCTGTTCCATTTCATTATCATCTTCCAGAATCCTGATGGAGGAACGGTCTTTACAATATTGCCAATCACTGTAGTAGAGGAAGAAAGAGAATATGATGCAGCTCTCATTGGCTCTTAAAGCTTCTTCCTGGAACGTATATGTATCTCTTCCTCTCTCATTTCATGGGCCAGATCAAGTCACATGGCCACCCCTAATTTTAGTCATATAACCAGAAAAAGAAAAAAACTGGATTCTTTTTGAAAACTTGTAATGATTACCACACTACTTATTTTATTGTTGACACTGAAGTAAAATAAGCAGGGGCTTAATTAGTTTTCTCTTTACTTAATGATGGATTTGGGCTAACTTAGTAGTTAAATTACTTTGTTTTATCATTACACTATTTACATTTTTTTCTTCTGAAGCAAAGAAAGCTAGAAAAAATATGAAAAGTTTATAAATGGCTTTTTTTATTACATTCTGAACAATTGTAAAATAATTTAAACTTAAGCTTTTTGTTAAAATATTGTCTTATTTTTAAGTAAATTTTCTTATTTTAGTAGAAATTTATAGACGTACAGAAATTATATGTAGTGATTTAAATTGCATGTTTTAATAATGTAGACTATTTTAGTTTTTTAAATGTGCTAAAATATGCAACATAAAATTTACTATCTTAACCACTTTAAGTGTAAAGTACATTTGTATTGTTATGTAACCATGTAATATGGATATTTTAATATGATTTCACTTTTATGTGTTTAAGAAAAAAATATAGAAATTGTAGTCCCAAGGCTTGGTTTAAGTCTGCGAACTTGGGTGTCTTATTTCACTGATTTGTGTGTTGGTTTCCTAATTTGCAGAAAAATTTCCTCTCTGATGTAATCTTTACTTTTTCTTTTCTCTCAAATATTAAAATGCTTTGCCCTTTTTATCCCAGTTTGTTCTATAGATGATTATTTAATGCTTATTATGTGCCGGCTTAATGCTGACACCTGAGCATATGAGGGAGAACCCTGCCCACAAAAAATGGAATTTATTTATTAAAAATTGTGTATTTATTTTTACATGTTTAAACTTCAGTCACCTTCAAAGTACTCTACACTGGATGCAATATACCTATTGAGACGTTTTTTCATTGTTCAAAACTGTTTTTTTTAAATTGTTGGTTTTGATGCCTTTTAGTGCCTCTGCCATTTTTTGTTTTACCTCTTCCAGTTGGCAAAATGTTTCCCTTTGGGGACATTTTTTTTCCATCTAGGGAAACCAAAAAAAACGTCTTTCCGGGTAAGATCGGGTGAATATGGAGGGTGGGGTACAGGGGTCATGCAGTTTTTGGTCAAAGACTGCTGAACACTCAGTGTGGTGTGGGCAGGTGGGCTTGTAAATCACCCATCATGAATTGGGCAAACACATTGAAAGAGTTTTCAAAAAAAAATTCACTGAAGCTGAATGCAGCCTCTCACAACAATGCCAGCTGGTCCGCTGATACAGATGTGTTCCTAGAACACTCAGGTAGTGGGGAAGTCTGTACTACAAGGGGCCTGCCCTCCAGAAGATAATTCCAGTTTTTGCAGGTCCCCTCTTGTACATTTGTAAACAAGACAGACTTGGGTCTTGCCATTAGAAAACCTTGGACAGAGTTAAGATTCCCAGATGCCCAGTGAAATGACATTTGTTTGTGTGAAGTAAATACATAATCTCAGTTTCCATGGAATGATTTTGAATTGAGCAATAACACAAACTTATGAATGTCCTCCTTTGTTAGCAGCCAGCTCATACAAGTTCAGGTTTTACCATATTTGGTCACTTACCTTAAAATGTGATTTTCTCTGTTACCTGAGAAGTAGTACATCATAGTATTTACACCTGCAGACTCTGGAGGTAAACTACCTATGTTGAATCTTAGTTCCTAGACCAGTCACTTATAACTATATCCATTTTGTTATGATCTCACAAAAATCCTAAGATTCATGTTATAAAGTTAATATGTATAAAGTAAAAATATGTATAAAGCACTTAACAATAGTTTATAGTATGTAGAAATTACCTATATAATTATTTTTGTTTTTAAAGGTATTGGAATTATATTAAACAATAATTTTGTAACTTGAAATATCTATATTAGCTTAAACAAGAGATTTTATTTAGTGTTTATAGAATTAACTAATTGGAAAAGGAAATTTGGAAAAGGTCTTCAGTATTTAAATGGGAAGGTAGAGGGACATAGTTCAGTCCCTAACAAGGAAGAAGGCTAAAACCAAAAAGGATACAATACAATATTTTTTAATCATAAAAAGCAAAAATACTTTGAAAGTTGGAAAATACAATGTTTAAATGTCTTCTTTGAATAGCATGTAGCTTATTGTGTCAGTTGCCAGGTTCATGTCTTATTAGGAATTTATCTTTTATACAGTTTATACCACAAAAAATAATTTACCAATAGTAGTAGCTACATCATCTAAATCCCCTGCAACCTGAAAAGGTTGGTCATAGCAGTATATTGGTAGGGAACCTTGGAGGCATGGAGTTTAATGCCCTGTATTTGTTAGGGATTGAATTGCGTTGGCCAAAAGATGTTGAAATCCTAACCCCAGTATTTGTGACTGTAACCTTATTTGGAAATAGGGTCTTTGTGGGTGTAAGCAAGTTAATATGAAGTTATTGAGGTGGAACTTATCTAATAGGAGTGGTGTTCTTATAAGAAGAGAAGAGAGACAGACATACAGGGAGATCGTCGTGTAGAGACGGTTGGGGATTGACACTTGAGTCCCTGCAAACCAAGGAATGCCAAGGATACCTGGCAATACCAGAAGCAAGGGGGGAGAGAGGTGTGGAACACACGTTCTCTGGAGCCTTCAGAGCAACCCTGGCCCCGCTGACACCTTGATTTCTGATGGCTAGCCTCTGGAACTCTAGAAGAATAAATTCCTATTGTTTTAAGCCACCTACTTTGTGGTAACTTTTGTTATGGCATCTCTAGGAAACTGATATATGTTTCCTTCATTCCTCTTGCTTGATATTGGTGAACCTCGTTATTATGCAACTTTAGGTTTATACATATAAAAAGAGATTGTTTGTTTATGTCAAAATTGAGAGTTTGACAGGCAAATTCTGTTGGGTAATTGCGTTGTAGATTATGTTTCATTTAGCTTCTACTTTGCTTTTTTCCTTTAGTTGGGAGGAAATCATAGGTTTATAAGCACCTACAAACATCTGCTAGTCTTTTTTCATTGCCTTAAGTTAACATGACCATTATTCTCAATCATGTTAAGTTTCTGCATATATGAAGCATTTTAAGACTGATGACTCAATTATATATATTGGCTTTTTTATTTAGATCCCACTAGTATTGTCTAATAATTATATCTCTTAATTATAAAACACTTTAACATTATTTATTCTCAGGGGTCAAGTCAAGTTTCTTTGTGAAATTTCAGAGAATAAAATTTTCTTTAGCATAAGGATGTTAGGCACCTGAATAACAGTCTTTATATTAAAATTAATATGTTTATTTTAAACATAAATGTTTTTCCTTTATTCTAACACTGATTTACAGTTTATTTCTAATACTCTGATTCATAACATTTTCATTTCATGATAGATATATCTGTACATTTAGAGAATTAAATAAGCATGCTTGCATCTTAACACTAATGATTAGGAATATATAGTATCACATGGAATACATTAATAATCAAAATTACATCCTAACAATTATCAATGGAGCATTAATGTCCAAAGTCCTCTTATGAAAAAAACCTGTCTGACAAATGGAGTAATTCATTCAGATCCAACACAGCAGTGGGAGAGTTGGTGCCTACAGGTATTTCAGGGACTGGCTTCTGCCCTGGCATCAGATTTTCGTAAATAAATCAATGTAGGAAAAGAAACTTAATTTATCCCACTATACTCTCATCATAATACTACCTAAATATTGTGCTTTGCATATGTATGAGGCTTGCAGTTTGCTCAGTGCACATGAATAGGGCATAGCCGTAAAAGAGTATTTGGCTAGATACCAGCCCTTAAAAAATGTATACAGGTCTTCCCAAGATCTTGAATTAATTCACTGCACATATTTCTGTGCAAGAAAAATTTTAATCATAATATCGGAACAAATCAGAGACCTAGAATTACAGTTTTTGTGGTAATTGCATATCAGCAAAATATTTTTCTTTGAAAGCAGCATAATGAGAAGTGTACAAGCATTAGACATGAGAGCAATTTGGTGGGATGATATTCAGGACTGGAATGCAGGAATAGAATGGTATCCAGGCCTGGTAGGAAAGCAGACAGAGGGATCTGCTTCTCTGGGCCTAATTCTAATCTGCAAAGAGAATTGGTTGGTGATGTGGAAATGATGAGTCACCTGGGGATTCTGAGTATAGAGAACCATGGGCTGAGACATATTTAAAAAGAAAAAAAAAGTCTGTGTTTCAGGAAGACAATTGTGATTTGATGACCTTCAGACTGTGAAAGGAAGGATGGTTAAGAAGTGTTGGATAACTTCCCAGAATAAAATTATACATAACAACTAAGAAATTCTGACAAGGAAATTGGGAGAGACATTCAAAGAGATTGGTCTTGTTGCACAAGGTCCTTAAAATGCACTCAAGGTATGAAAAGGTTGTATGGAAGGAGGGCTATGTAATCAACGGTGAATATAGGAGCATTTTAACTTTGCCCATCAGCCTGAGCTAAGTCTTGTGAAAAATACCAGAGACAAAATAATGAATGAAAAACTTTGTTTTTATGCTTAGGGCATTTAGGGGTGGCCACAAGTAGGTTTCGAGTGTAATGCAAATAAGTAATACAATAATTAATAATAATACAGAAATAAACTCTATGTTTCATGTAATTACAACTGTAAACGTATTTTTGTCAACCATGGTGTATTCTTCCTCTAACTGTATTAATGCAAATACTGGCTCAGAAAAACTATGTATTAGACTGCTGAAAGGACTGTAAAATTACTGGTTGGCTTAAGAGGAATATGGAATGGGAGTAGTGCTTCATATTTGGAAATAGGAAAAAAAACATTTTAGAAGGTTAATTAGGTTCAGTTTATCAAACATTGGGTACCTTCTTTGTACCAGGGATTATGCTGGGTGTTGAGATAACAAAGATGAGTAAAATGCTTGAATAGTTTATGTTAAATACTGGAAGGACAAATTGTAAATACTGGAAGGATAGAATACATATTGAATATAATGTTAAAATTGTTACAGGAAGAAAAAAGGAAATGAAGGAAATTAATAAATAGAAGTAAGGAAAAGAGATAAAATTGTAGAAAAAGATCCTAAATAGAATGGAAAAACTAAGTTCAATTATATCGGTAGTAAAATCATTAAGACTTTCAGATTTGATTAAAAACTTAAAAAAATGCAACTGTTGAACTGTTTATAAAGTATAAAAGCATAATTACCATATTTTACCATGTATAACTCGCTCTCATGTGTAATGCACGCCTATGTGTTTGTGAGCATTATACATGGGATTATTATCCCCCTGGTGTGTAATCATTATACCCATGTAGAATGCTCATCCTTATTTTCCCCAAAATATTTGGACAAAAAACTGTGCATTGTACATGACAGAATACAGTTCACAGTTTGAAAGCAAATGAAAGGAAACACGGAAAACAGCATGTCATAAAATTTTGTTTCTATAAATAACACTAGCAAAAATAAGATCTATATGGAGAAAATATCAAAACTTTATCAGAGGACTAAAAGATGATGAACATTTGAAGAACTTCATAGGAAGGAACACTCAAGTTGTAAAGTATGTCACTTCTCACCAAAATCTATAAATTCAGTACTGTTACAATCAAAATTTTAGCAGGGTTGTTTATGGGACTTAAGCTGATTCTGAAATTTTTGTGGAGAAAAGAAGGGTCTGGACAGTTTTGAAAAGAAATATGAGACTACGGGACTTAAGTTGTATAAAACTGTAGAAATTAAAATGGTGTAATAATTACAAGGAGAAGACAAATGGATAAAAACACAGTAAAGGGATCCAGAGTCATATATATTCAGAGAGAGACAGATACTTATATGACAAAGGCGACATTACAAACAGAAAAAAAGATGCAGTAAATAAAAAATGCTGTGACAACTCTTATGAATATGGAAAAAAGTGGTCCCTACCTCATAACTAAAATAAGTTGCAAACCAGTTAAACACTCAAATGTGAAGTGACCACAGAAAAATTAAACTTGGAAGAAACTGACTTAAGGAGTATCTGTAACATGGGTAATGTGTGCCTCAGTAGCATACGTAAAAGAGTACAAGCTATATAGGACAGGGTTAAAAGTTTTCTACCACACGTGTACCATAAAGTCAAAAGACAGATTTCATCCACCACATGCTGATAGGTAGTAATACAAGATTCCGAAGAATTTGTCCAATATCTTTAAAAAAAAGAAGACAATGACTTTCTCCCAACCAAAAAGTCCTTATGTATTAAATGTGTATTTTATGAACATGAAGAAAAAATATGAAAGGGTGTGTTGTACCAGGCTTTTTTAATGACTTATGGAAGCAGTAAATTTTGGAGGAAAGACAAAACATAATAAAAAATAATAAAAAATAATTTGATAATAGCGAACTTGCATAATGTACACATAGGGTTATATTTGTGTGTACGTATGTGTGTATATAGGTATGTGTATGTATGTACTTACTAACATATGTGTAGGAAGAGAAGGAGGGAGGGAGGGAAAGTTCTTTAATAAAAAAAGACATAAGCCATAGACTGGAAGATACTTAAAATACACCTATGCAATAAAGTACAATAAAGGAAAATCTGATATAAAAATAGAAAAATGTAGTTAACAGTTGCTGAATGCTCTCAGGTTACTTTTGTTTTTCATATCATTTGTTATATAAAAACACTTTGGCATCTTCATTATTAAAAGTAAAATAATTGAAAATGGGACTTTGAGAGTCTTCCATACAACAAGGAACAGTTTTTTCAGATGTTATTCATTATTTCTGTAGTTGATATATGTTGTTTTTCTAGTTGATATTCACTGTTTCACTAACTGATACTCAGTTGATAATTGTTTTTAAGTACATTTTATTGATTATGCTATTACAATTGTCTCAGTTTTTCCCTCCTTCTCCCCTCAACCTGGTACCCCCATTCCCTCCAGCTCCCTCCCCGCCTTAGTTCATGTCCATGGGCCATTCATGTAAGTTCTTTGGCTGATCCATTACCTATACTGTTCTTAGCATCCCACTATTTTATACCTACCAATTTGTGCTTCTTAATCTCCTTACTTTTACCTCCATTCTCCTCCTTCCCCTTCCCAACTGATAACCCTCCAAATGATCTCCATGTCTATGATTCTGTCCCTGTTCTGCTTGTTTGCTTAGTTTGTTATTTGGATTAGATTATTGATAGTTGTGAATTTATTGCCATTTTAATGTTCATCATTTTGATCTTTTTCTTATATAATTCCCTCTAGCATTTCATAATACAGTGGTTTCGTGCTGATGAACTCCTTTAGTTTTACCTTGTCTGGGGAGCACTTTATCTGTCCTTCCTTTCTAAATGAGAGCTTTGCTGCATAGAGTAATCTTGGATGTAGGTCCTTGACTTTCATGACTTCGAATACTTTTCCAGTCCCTTCTAGCATGCATACTTTCTTTTGAGAAATCAGCTGAGTCTTACAGGAACTTTTTTGTAGATAAATCTCTGCTTTTCTCTTGCTGCTTTTAAGATTCTCTCTTTATCTTTAACCTTTGGCATTTTATGTGTCTTGGTGTCTCTTTGGGTCCATCTTATTTGGGACTCATTGTGCTTCCTGGACTTGTATGTCTATTTCCTTTACCAAATTAGGAAAGTTTTCTTTCATTATTTTTTCAAATAAGTTTTCAATTTCTTGCTCTTCCTTTTCTCCTTCTGGCACCCCAATGATTTGGATGTTGGCACCTTTAAAGATGTCTCCGAAGTTCCTATGCCTGTCCTCATATTTTTAAATTCTTTTTTCTTCTTGCTATTCTGATTAGATACATTTTCCTTCTCTGTGTTCCAGATCGTTGATTTCAATCTCAGCTTCATCCTCTCCATTGTTGATTCCCTGTAGATTTTTCTTTATTCACTTAATGCAAGCTTCATTTCTGCCTGGGTCTTTTTTATGCTGTTGAAGTACCCAATGAGTTCCTAGAGCATCCTGATAACCAGTGTTTTGAGCTATGCATCTCATAGGTTGCTTATCTCCATTTCATTTCGTTCTTTTTCTGGAGTTTTGATCTGTTCTTTCATTTGGTTCATATTTCTTTGTCTCCTCATTTTGGCAGCCTCCCTTTGTTTGCTTCTATGTATTAGATAGAGCTGACTTCCTGTGTTAGCCATGTGGCCTATTATAGAAAAGGCTCCTGTTAAAATGTATGGGGTAGAGTCCTAGGTAATCGCCGAAGCGGGGCAACTCCTGTCACTGCTCTGTTGCTCTGTGTGGGTGAGTGCTCTGAGTGGAGACAATGCTGCTGCCTGGCTTCTGGAATTTTGCCTGGGAGGAAGCTGTTTCCTGGCACTTGGACTTCACTTTTTCCCTGTATGCCATTGGTGCCCTTCTAGCTATTGCCCTGGTGCTGAATCCCAGAGGGGATGGCTCCACGTGAGTCCTAAGTCCACTGTGGGTGCTTTAAGAGTAGTCTCTTGAGAATCCTGTAGTTTATTTTGCCCTATCCCCCACCCCATCTCCCAGTGGTTTTTACAGTCAGAAGTTATGGGGATTTATCTTTTTGGAGCTGGAACCATGGGTGGTCTGGACTAGTGCTGTGATCTCTCACTCCCAAGGTATCCCTCCTGATTTTTATCCACCACATGTGGGCGTAGGACCACCTTTCCCACCTCCACGCTGCTCCATGCCACTCCATGTCTCTGCATCTCAAGGCCCCTCCTACCTGTTCGGATGAATGTGGCTCCTTTAAATTCTTGGTTGTTGGACTTCCACAGACCTCAGTTTTTACAATCTTGGGTGATACTTGTTTTGTAATCTAGTTGTATTTTTTGCTATAGCTGTGCACGGAGATGAGGCATGTTTACTTACGTCTCTGTCTTGGGCAAGGATTGATACTTGTTTTTGATAGTCCTTGATGTTATATATTAAGGTCTTATTTCACAAGAAATGTTAATATTTTGATTTCTTTGGATACATTTCCAAAAGTTTTTAAATGTTTTATGTAAATTGAGTTATAATTAGTAAAGAATACAGTAAATCAATACAAGTGTAAAATGACCTTCGAAGGTCTCTGAAGCTTATTTTTTGAAGATTTTGCTAAAGTAGCTATGACAGTTTATCAGAAAAGATATATAGGACTATAAATAGAAAGGAAAATCTTTGAACAGATTTTTAAGTTTCTTTCATCTGACTGCTATTATTTTAATACATTTCCATGTTCACTAATGTAAACTTAAAATTTTATATAATGACAAGACAGTGTAATGTACAGTTAATTTTTAAAAAGTACTAAATAATATCTGCTTCATTCTCTTGTTCCTCTGCGTTAATTCATTTGATAAACATTGGTTACGATTCTGGTCTATGCAGATTCTATGCTGATTTCTACAACAGTGTGGAAATTAAAATTGTCTAAGGGACAAACTATTTTATTTACTTTAGTTTAAATTTGCCTGTAACTTTAAATTGGTAGAGTATCATTTAGTTTTAATAATAATTAGCTAACATCTATTGAACATCTACCTATGTAGACCTCTTTTTAAGCATCTACCAGGCTTTGCCTTTTTTGGTGAATACCACGAGGCGTGAACACTGTGATGCGTGCTTTAGTGTTTAGAAACTGAGCCTCTGAGAGGTTGACTGAGGTCATTATATGCTAGTGAATGACACAGCTGGAAATTAAATTCAGGCAGTCTAACTCCAGAGCTTGTTACTCTGAACTAATCAGAATGACAGTCTGGTTTCATAATTCCTCAATCCACAAAACTGTGAAAATTAAAACAGTCTTGTAGAGTATAATTAACAAATAATAAAGTGCACATATTTGAAATGTACGATTTGGTAACTTTTAACATAGATATACATGTATGAAACTGTCATCACAATCAAGAAAAGGAACCTTCCCATCACCTCAAAATGTTTTCTTGTGGTAATCCCTTCTCACAGTTATTAGTCTCTACCTCCATATTCTCCAGGAAACCATTGCAGTGTTTTCTTTTACAATAGTTTAGTTTGCATTTTATATTGTATATAAATTGTAGATAAATGGAATCGTTCAGTATGCCTTTTTTTCTGGCTTTTATTCATCATAAGGATTTTGAGGTTCGTCAACTTTGATGCATGTATCAATAGTTTTTTTTTTAACTTCTGAATGTTATTCTAAGTATATGACACAATTGGTTCATCCATTTAATTGTTGATGGTCATGGACATTAGGATTGTCTCCAGTTTTTGGCTATCACAAAGCTACTATGAACATTTGTATATAAGTCTTGTTATAGGCATGTACTTTCCTTTCTTTGGGTAAATACATAGGGATGGAGTGGGCTGATCACATGATGTGTGTATGTTTAATTTTTTAAGAAACTGCCAGTACCTATAATTATTGTACATTTGTAAATATTGTATATTTGAAAATTATTAAGAGAATAGATCTTCAAAGTACGTATTCTAAGAATTTCTAATTATATTTGTAGTGATAGATATTAGCTAGACTTAACTGTGGTGATCATTTCACACTATACACATACATAGAATCATTATGTTGTACATTTACAACTAATAACATGTTATATGGCAATTGTACCTCAAGTAAAAAATAACTTTAATATTATACCTCAAAAATATTCAGTGTGTATGAGATGCTACCACCCATACTCGGTAGTTTATAAAACATGGATTACATACCTTTCTAAAACCTAGAAAATTCGAAATTCCAAAACCTAAATGACCCTAAAGTTTTCAGAATGGTACTAAGAACTTACTGCCTTGTGAAGTAATAAGATACTACAAAATGTTTTTGGTTTTTTTTGGTTCAGTAGACATTTCTGTGCTGTTATATTTACATAAGTCCTTTGTAAAGATGACATGTCATCTTACAAAACATTCAACAGAAAGTATAGAGAGTGAACCTGAAGTAATCATCTAATAGAACATTACCTCTAGGAAATAGTGAGATCATGAGTTGCATATATATTTATTTGATAAATGTTTCATCTTGAAAATATTTGGTAGTGAAGTTATGCATTAATGGGAATAGCAAATGTTCTGTTTCCATATCTTGCCTAATACCTAGTGTCAGTATTGGTAATCTAGCAGTGATTTTTATCAGTGAATTATTTGTAATGCTACATCATTGATTTTAGTCTATTTTGAGAAACACAATTAGAATCTGAAAAGATGAGCATTATATGGTTTCATAACATATTACTTTTCTAAATAAGTAGTACTAAAAAGACAAGGTAGTTTCTGTCTTTGCCTTGAAAACAAATGAACTGATATAAATAATGTTTGAAATTGTTCGAATGATAATAAAGTATAATACATGCATGTAGATTATTATAATTTGTTAATGAAGGCCTCTCATATCGTCAGGACTTAAGAGGAGATAGTTGAATTATATTTCAATAACATTATTTAAGCTTGGTACAGAAGATCTCTTCCCTTCCAGAGACTTAGAAGTTAGTGAGGAGACTAGATCCTAACTCTCTTACAAGGAAAGCGTGATAGGCATACAAAAATGTGGGGATGTCAGTTTGAGTGAAGGAGGTATTTCAACTGAATCTGGAACAGAAGAAAAATATAGGAAGAGCATTTTGCCTGGAAGAAATTGTATGCACAGATCCTGAGTGATGTTTGTATTTAATAATGCCTGAGAAATACAGTATTACGTAGGGATAATGTAGATATTGGGCTTCTGGTTTGTTGCTCAAAGGTTAAATGTGATGTAACCCAAAGTAACACAGTTAGTGGACGGCATGGTCAAATTTGAAACATACGGTTGACCCTCCCTGTCCTTGGATTCTGTATCCACGGGTTCCATGTCTGCAGGTTCAACCAACTGCAGATGGAAAATATTCAGGGAAAAAGAAGGCCTACAATGGTTCCATCAGTACTGAACATGTTGTACAAACATTTTTCTTGTTATTACCTAATCAATACAGTATAACAGCTATTTGCATAGCATTTACATTGTATTAAGTATTATAAGTAACCTAGGGATGATTTAAAATACATGGGAGAATCATGTAGGTTATACCCAAATACACCATTTTATATAACGGACTTGAACGTCCGTGGATTTGGGAATTGGTTTCAGGATCCCCCAAGGATACTGAGGTATAACAGCTTTAATTTCAAAACTTACCTTCTGTCTATAGTGCCAGGATAGTTATTTACTGTAAGGCCTTATATTTGAATAAGCATAAGTTTAATTAGCATAATTAAATATTAATTACAATGATCAGATAAATCTGATGTTTATCATAATTAGCATGATTAAGTATTAATCTCAATGAGTAGTTAGATCTAATGGTTGTGTATCATTTTTGCTTTTCGTAAATTATATATTACTATGATTGACCCTCTGATAGAATTAATAAAATATACCAGGCATTTTTCTCATTTTTAAAATATGTATTTTCTCTTGCAGGGTTACATTTTGCCATTTGCCTTTCCAGAGTAAGTGGCTGTATGTGGGCACTGAGCGAGGTAACATACACATTGTCAACGTGGAGTCCTTCACACTCTCAGGCTACGTCATTATGTGGAATAAAGCCATTGAACTGTGAGTGTGAGCAGATTTCCATATCTGAAAGTATCAGTACCGTATATGATAATATTATCTAATAGCTAATCATTAACTTTGTATTGAATTAAATATGTTAGACATTCTTGATATTAAATATAAATTAGTCTTTTGTAAGTAATATTGTCCTTTTGGCAGTTGTACATTTAAATTCCTTATATACAGACATGAGCAAAAGTAGGGTAACAGGTGAGTACATGAAACAGTGTATTCTTATATTATTATTTATTAATTATTATATTGTTTCTATATGACCAACTGTAGACCTACTTTTGCCAACCCTGTATGTGTATCACATGTACATGTTCACATGTAAAAACTGTAGCACAAGTTTAATGAGAAAATTATTCTTACTAAGTGAAAAACACTCTACTTTTTATCTTGTAAATATTTTTATTTCAAATGCTTGTCATGTCCCACTAAATTGATTTTATGATCCACTAATCGGTTGCTACCAGTGTTTGGAAAATGCTAATTTAAACTACTACTTGATATGTTTTGATAATTAATAAATATAATGTAAATGTTTGTAGTATAACATTGCAAAATAAACTTGGCAATTAATTTTCCTTAATTTTTTTTAAATTTTTTATTTATTTATTTTCAAAGAGAGGGGAAGGGAAGGAGAAAGAGAGGGAGAGAAACATCAGTGTGTGGTTGCTTCTCATATGACCCCTACTGGGGACCTGGCCTGCAACCCAGGCATGTGCCCTGACTGGGAATCAAACCGGCGACCCTTTGGTTCGCAGCCTGCGCTCAATCCACTGAGCTATACCAGCCAGGCATAATTTTCCTTAATTTTGATACAATGGTGATTGCTTCCATTTTACAATAACAATAGCAAAAACTAGATGAGCTGAAGGGCTTTAAGAATCCTAACTTTCATTGCTAACTTTCCACATTTTCTTGGAATCTTATCTTTGTATCTTATCTCTTTCTCTTAAGCTTTTTCTTATCTAATTTAAACATAAAAATCAAAATTTAAGGATATTTTCATTGTTTCTTTTTGTTTTGTTTTTAAACAGTTCTACATTATTGCATTTCACAGATGTTATATCACTTTGACATAATGGTAAATTTGTGGCATATATCTTAAGAAGTGTGTCGATTCATCTATAATAGTGCATTACGTTTGGTTTTCCTTCCTGTGGCAGGGACATTATCATCATATCTCAGTCCCTTGGTGGAGGCTGTGGGTTTTTGGAGTCTGTTGTTTGAGTCAATCACAGCCTCTGGCGGCTAGGTCTGGCGTGGGTGTCTGTGTGGTATCACATGGCTCTCGTGAAGTGGACTGGTCTTTCAGCCCTTGGAGCTGCCAACTAGAGGTGTCTTATTTGTACTGTGTAGGCATTGGTTTAGCCACATTCTTAGCTGCATGACTTCATTTTATCTGAGCAAGTTTATCTGTGGATTTTTTCTTAAAAACATAATAGAATTTTTTCTATTTTTGATGTGAACTGTGGAACTGCATGAGAAGCCCCAATTGGAGGCTAGAGTTGAGTAAAATAAGATAGCAATGTTATAAATACTGCTTTATTAAAAAATATTAAATCTGAGAATTCTACCATGACAATAGATTTTCTGGGCTAAAATACTAAATTGAAGATTATTTCTTATACACAAAGTGTACTTAATTTTAAATTTTGCTTACTTGTATCAACCTAAGAGTCAGTATTTTTTTCTGATTCCTATTTTGATCCATGGTAAGAACTAAACATCTGTTATCAATCAATTACTGAAATGTTTACACCCTTTATAAATATGTCTTTATTGTCCATTCATTATTCTTATTTTCATGAATACATAATTGCATTGAAAATTTTAGGTTAGAAAAAAATCTTACTAACTTTTTCCTTTTTAGGTCATCTAAATCTCATCCAGGACCTGTTGTCCATATAAGTGATAATCCAATGGATGAAGGAAAGGTAGATTTTTTTCTAAAAAATATATTTATTAACTAAATGTATGAACTTTGGTATTTTTTAAATATGCAAACTACTCAAGAACCAGACCTTGCAACAGATGTTGTATGGCTTATATATACATTGTGAAAAACAAGAAAACAAGTGAAGAAATTAACTGTACTCTCCACCAAGGTGGGAAAACCTATTATATTAGCTTCAAGGACTGGCCCCTTCAAGTACACTGTAGTCTGAAATCTACTAAATTGCTATTTCATTAAAATTACTGGGTTGCCCCAAACTTTGTTCATATTTCAGATTAATGAATGATTATTGACTACCTAGTAATTATTTGTATACTCATTAAACAAATATATGAGTGTCTAATATGTATATTAGCTATTAGAGACATATAGATGAAAAGGCATATACTAGCATAGGAGAAGGAGCATCTTTGTCTTTCTAGAGGAACTGGGTAGGCTTACCCAAGGAAGCAACACTAAGTTGAGACTTAAAAATGAGTAAAACATTGCTGAGTAAATAAAAGGGGAGGAGGTTTCAAGCAGGTGGAATACTGGGATTTGGAAAGTACCAGGTTGGGGATGATGGACAGCAGAAATTGGATAGGCAGTAGGGAGCTTACAAAGCAAGAATGTGCATCCTGTTGTGAAATTCATTCATTCATAAAGGTTTATTAAGTACATACACCAGATCAGACCTTGTGTCATATGTTAGAATATAGTGATGAACAAGATAAAACCAATCTTTGCCTAAATAGACCAGTGTTATTGTCTGCAAGAGAATTCAGATAAGGCGAAGGCCATTATATTACATGGTGACCCTTCAGATAAAAATCGTACAGAGTGCTGTTGGAGCACATAGAAAGAGCATTGACTTACATTTGGAAGGTTTCACAGAGGAAGTAATAGCTAAAAGGGCATCTGAAGGATTATCAGGCAGAACTTGACATTTGAACATTTGAATAGAGTGGCCCAGGTAGACAGCATGTGCAAAGGCTCCAAGGTAAGAGAGAGCGTGAGCTAAAAGATAACACTGGAGTGTATTCAGTACAGAGTGTGTGGTAGTGGATGAAGCAGAGGTCAGACCATGATGGAGAGGTAAGCAGAGGTAAGCAGAGGTCAGACCATGATGAAATCTTGTTAAGTATGGACTTCATACATCCTCAATAATATTACATGATCAGGTTTGCATTTTAGAACTGTTACTCTAGTTGCAATATGGAATGGGTAAAAAAAGGAACAAGACTTGGAATTGAGAAGACTAGGAGACCAAAAGAGATCTTTGTTCTTTTTTTTTAAAATTATACTTGACATGCAATATTGTATTCATTTAGTTTTCAGGTGTACAACATAATGATAAGTGATCACCATAGAGATTTTTATGTGTTGAATCAAGAGCAGGTATTAGAGGTGGAGGAAAGTAAATTAGATGATAGAATGTAATTTTAAAATTACTTGATGATTTTACCTGATGAGGAAGAAACTAGAGTTAAGCTGACCCCTAGGTTTTTGTCTGAGCAACTTAATGCATGGTGAGATAAGGAATGGAGAGATGCTGCAACAGAGATTACCGGAGGGTGGGGAAGAAAATAAAGAACTCACTTTGGACACAGTTACTTTGAGATTCTTCTTGAGCGGAGAAGTGGAGATGTGGCCTTTGGAATTGTGAGTCTGAATCTCATGAGAGGATCTAGGCTGGCTATAATTAATTATATAGATAAATTAATTAATTTATAGAGATATAGATATCTATATATAGATAACTAATATATAGATGAATAAAAGTACCTACTTAATTAATATATATAACTAATTAATATACAGATAAATAAATGAAAGTACCTGATAATGTGTTGAATTAGGAAAGTTTGTGAACTGTAAAGCACATAACAAATGTTAATTTGTAATGCTAATTTTTATGTTGTATTAATAAAAATGTACACTAAAGACTTCAAATGGTAGTTTTCTTTTCCAGAAAACTTGTATGATAAATGTTGAGTTCCTAATAATCAAAGATAAAATACACAATGTGGTATTCTCATTTGTCATCATGTGATTAGTAATTAGCAATACAAATGTTTATATTATATTGGAAACATACTAAGGATAATAGTTATTTTTATTGTTAGAAAATGAATGTTTCATATGATTAATATCATTCCTAGGTAATGTGGCATTTCCTTTTATTACAGCTTTTGATTGGCTTTGAATCCGGAACAGTAGTGTTATGGGACCTCAAATCAAAGAAAGCTGACTACAGATACACATATGATGAGGTAATAACATTCATTATTTTTGCTAATAAAAAGATATTCTCATTTCTCTAGTTTGGAGCAGCTTTTCTAAGAACTTAATTAATGCTTTTAGTTTAGGTAACCTTTGGAACTGCAATAAAACACCCAAATACCTTTCGTATAATAGATAATATATTCACATAGCTCAAAAAATACTAAAAAATCTCTGTCCCGTCCCTGTCATTTGGCCATACAATTCTCTTACCCCAGGTACCCATGGTACCAACTTTTATGTATTTTTGTAGAGGTATTCTGTACATTTATAAGCAAATTAATAAATACTGTATTTTTTATTTTATATAAACGATCACAGTATGCTATAGACGTTTATAGTTAAGACCCAAATATAGATTGATTGTGATTGATTAGTAAGTCTTTTAAGTCTGTTGTAAACTATAGACCTCCTGTCTCACTCTTTTTTTTTAGTACTTTACCTCATTTCTTCTTTCTTGACATTTATTTGTTGAGGGTAGAGTCTTCCAAACAATGGGTTTTACTATATTCAGTCTTAATGCGTTTAATATTTTTTTACCCTCATATTTCCTATAAATTGGGTAGTTACTGAGGCTTGATCTAATTCAGGTTCGTTTTTTACTTTTAGCAAGATTACTTCATAGATGCTGCTGTTGGTCTTCTATCAGGTGGTACATTGTGTGAATATCAAGTGTGAATAGTATGTGTGATATTAGCAGTCAGTGACATTCAAGGCCTATATCCGTTACTGCAGAGTTGTTGCAAAACGGGCATGTTCTAATTCTACACTTCCTTCCTTGTTTTTATTAGCTAGGCCACTTAGTGAAGAGAGATTTCCTCTTAGCTATTGTACTAGATTATACAGTAGTATAGTTCATATAGGGAAGACAGGATAAATATTTTGTTCTTTCTATTTCTTTCAGTATTTATTCTAAAGGGGTTGTTTTGTAGTAATCTTCAACTGTTACCAATTTGTTCTTATTTTTAGTTTTACTCTGTATTCAAAGATTAAACCTATTTGATGTGCTTCAGTGCATTGAAGTTACTGATTTTCAAATTATTTCATTTTTGGTCAGTGAACCACCTTTATTTTGTTCCTGACTCCTTTGGTGAAAATAATAGTCTTGGATAGCTTCCTTGCTATCTGTTATAACAAAATATACCTATTAATTTGTATATTTTTGTCCCAAACTTAGAATAAGATCTTCTGTGAAACTGTGGATGATTTCAGTGTATAATAGTATCTGCCCATAATTTGGATACTAGGGGTATTCATGATTTCCAGTTCAGTAAATGGGGTAGGAAATGTGTAAATGGTTTTGCTTATTTGTTTGTTTTTATGATAAAAAGTGTCATGACTTCATATTGATGCTTTCAGTTACTCAAACAGCAGGCTAAATTATATAACTATAGCAAGAATTGGAATACTTTATAAATGACTGTATATTATCTTTGTAAACATAATTGAAAGAGGACTTCCTTTGTTTTCATAGCTGTGTACTTTTTGTTTTTCATTCTTTTAGTTAGTAAGCATTGTTTGGCTCACTAATTAATATCTTGAAATTATAAGAACAATGTTTTAATATAGGAAGTCTTGACCTATAGATCTATTTTTAAAATTGATTATTATTTTTTTTTATAAGTTAAAATAGTGTTAGGCTTTAGTCATTTTGGAGTGACAGGAACTGGATTTATACTCTTGCTTAAATAATACAATAGAAAAATATATGTAACAATAGTTTTTAGAAATGAGACAGCAGAAATATCAAATAGGCATTCCTTAGAGAAGGGGTACAAACAGAGTGATCCCTTCAGTTGCCTTAGCTTATGGCCTAGAGAGATTTTCCAGATCTCAATACATTAAGGAAGTCCAACAGTCTCCCTCTAATTGAAGAGACAAGAGTTGGGAAATTGGGGAAGCCAAGATATCTGTAGCTTATACAGCAAGGTACCAGAGAGTGGGGAACTACCTAGAGAAGGAGTTTTAAAAGTCTGCAAGAAGCTCCCCACTCCAAGTCTTCAGTTGACTGCTGATAAATGCATGAGTGTGAGAGACTTGGAAAAGATCTCCTGGAAGGGAGTACGTAGAACAATTTCTATAGCACACACAAGACTGAGAATAGTTCAAATTCCCAGCACAGTGGAGAAACCTTGTAATACGTAGGGCATCAGGAAGAGCACTCACAAAGGTATTACCTCATTGGGGCCAAACTAGCTCTATACTAAAGACTGGCCTAGCTAGCTTAACAAAGCTGAAAAACCAGCCTTGCAAAATCCAAACTGTTTCTAAGTAATAACAACTACATTCCAGAAAATATTTAAAAGAATATAACAACCCACCATGAATTTCACAATGGCTAGCATCCAAATAAAACAGTATGAGGCATGCAGACGAGCCAGAAAATATGATTCAAAATGTGAAGAAAGTGCAGTTAATAAAAAGACTCAGAAATTGACACATATGATAGAATTAATAGACAAGACAAATACAGTCTGGTGTCATATAAGGACCATTTGGTCAATGATGGCATATGTGCCGGTGGTATGCCATAGAGCCTATGTGTGTAGTAGGCTCTGCCATCTCGGAGAGTGTAAGTATACTGTGTGATGTTTGCACAACAACTAAGTCTCCTAACGGCACATTTCTCAGAACATATTCTCATTATTAAGTGGTGCATGTCTGTACAGGTATTACTCACTTTTCAAAAGTTCACGTTACTTCACTTCTGCGAAAGGCCTACATTAGCATAGTACTTTAACCAAAAGAAATCTGGAGAAATTTTCACATTTATGAATAAAGGCAAAAAATGAAATTAGTGAGTATTCAGTGTTTGTTTTACAGCAAGCCGTTTAGAGACAGTGTAAATCCCGAGGAGTGAAGAGTGGCATTGCCAAGCTCCTTTCTAGGAATTACTCAGCCTTTCAGCATCAAGCCACCATAACTTTGAACCATGTCTGTGAGCATCTGCGCTTTATCTTGATTTATTTTGTGTATTCGTTAGCAAGATGTGTCCTAAGGTATCAAAAAAGCTTAAGAGGGCGTGTTAAGGATATTATACTTAGCATAACACTGGATGTAATTAAACACTTGGATTGGGATGAATGAAATAATCACATTGTGTGTGCACTGAATTTTAAAACTGGAAATGCTCAACATTTTTAAATATAAATGAATGGGAATTGCTTATTTACTTTATGTGATTTTGACTTACAAAAGGTTTCATAGAACTACTCTATTTTTAGATAGCAGAAAAAAACCTCTTATAGACTCCATTATATTCTAGAAGGTAAATGAATGCATGAACATGTTGAGGAAAGACATGGAAGACTTAAAAAATACAAGTACAATTTCTAAAGATCAAAAATAAAATGTCTCAGATGAAAAATTCTCTGAATGGGTTTACCAAAAGATTTAATAATGCACTGTGGAAAGCAGTATAGAGATACGTTGAAATATTAAACATAGATCTGCCTTTTGATCCAGTGATCCCACTTCTGGGGATATAGCGGAAGAAACCCAGCACACTAATTCAAAAGAACTAAGCGCTCCTGTGTTCATTGCAGTGTTATTTACAATTACCAAGATATGGAAGCAGCCCAAGTGCCCATCAGTAGTTGAATGGACAAAACTATGGGACATTTAAAAAAAAATTTTTATTCAGTTACGGTTGTCCCCATTTTCCCCTATTATTCTCCCCTTGCCCTACACACTCCCCACCTTCCATGTTCAGTCCTCCACCTCCCCCAGCCATTGTCTTTGTCCATGAGTCCTTTATATATGTTCCTTGACTTTACCCTTACCCTTCTTTCCCCCATTATCCCCCTCCCATCTCCCCTCTGGTTACAGTCAGATTGTTCTTTATTTACAAATCTCCAGATCTATTTTGCTTGCTTGTTTGTTTTGTTGATTAGGTTCCACTTGTAGGTGAGATCATATGGTATTTGTCTTTCATCGCCTGGCTTGTTTCACTTAGCATGATACTGTCCAATCCCATCCATGCTGTTGCAAATGGTTGAGCTCCTTCTTTCTCCCTGGTGCGTAGAATTCCATTGTGTAAATGTACCATAGTTTTTTGATTCACTTATTTACTTATAGGCACTTAGGTTGCTTCCAGCACTTGGCTATTGTAAATAGTGCTGCTGTGAACATTGGGGTGCATAGGTTGTTTTGTATTGGTGTTTCAGGGTTCTTAGGATATAATTCCAGCAGTGGAATTTCCAGGTCAAAAGGCAGTTCCATTTTTAGTTTTCTGAGGAAATTCCGTACTGTTTTCCACAGTGGTTACACCAGTCTGCATTCCCACCAACGGTGCACTAGGGTTCCCTTTTCTCCATAACCTCTCCACACTTGTTTGTTGATTTGTTTATGATGGCCATTCTCCCCGATGTGAAGTAGTGTCTCATTGTGGTTTTAATTTGCATCTCTCTGAGGGTTAGTGATGCTGAGCATCCTTTCATATGTCTCTGAGCCCTCTGTATGTCCTCCTTGGAGAAGTGTCTGCTCAGGTCCTTTGCCCATTTTTTAATTGGATTGTTTGTCTTCCTGGTGTGGAGTTGTCAGAGTTCTTTATATATTTTGGAGATCAAACCCTTGTCTGAGGTATCATTGGCAAATACATTTTGCCATATGGTTGGTTTGGATAGGGACTGATCTTTAAAATAAAGCAATAACAGCATATGCTCCCCACAGTGCTGTGTTTTATCATTTTGATTTGATAAATTTTGGTAAATAGCCTGTTTTTTTCCCTAGAAACTTATTCTTCAAGATACACTCTTATTTGATAAGAAAGCAGAAAAATCATAGGTATTACTTTTGTCAAAGCCTAATAATTAAATATTACTATTAAAAATGTATCAGATTAAGACAGTTCTTTTGTTTCTTAAGATTATCAAATATAAAAATACTGTGAATCTCTTAATCCATTAATTGCTTCATGAGCTTTATTATAGTTAAATTTTTTTTTGTCAGACACTGCATCTTTTAAAGAACTTTTGGAATTGTATATACTGCTCCTTTGTGGCTTACGCCAATAGCTGTATCATCTTCCCTTCTTCATTCTCTGCTTTTTCTCTCTGTCCTGATTCATCTTTTCCCACAACTTTTATACATCTCTCATTTATTTACGCTCTTCTGCTTTCCATTTATTCTGCCCTTGAGCTCTCTCCTTACTTGTTTCTCTTAATTCATCTCTATTTATAGTTTTCCATTTTTTTTAAATCAAAACCTCTTAAGAATCTCCTGAAAATTTTATATTCTCTTGGGAAAAGTCAAGCTGACTTACACACAAAATTCCTCAACCCCAAATAATGCTTTCTACTTTATATCTCATATTCTTCTCCAGTGAATTATTGAGGTTTGCTATGACCCCATCTTTAATTCTGAGCATATGAGTGATTTAGTTACTGAAATTTGCTGTTCCCACCTTGTTTACGTAAATTTCTACTTCATTTTCCAAAGAATACTAATGAATAAGTTCAAATGTATGAATTATACATATCAATAATAATTTATATGTGACATATATTATGTACATATACTTGTATATATACATATAATACTACATATATGCTATATAAGGATCTATAATAAATACTTATGTGCTATATGTACATAAATGTGTAACATATGTAGTATTACATGTCATCATTAAAGCAAGAGTATTAGAAACAATGAGATCTTCTGCCAAGTTGAATTTGTATTTAGAAAATTGCAGAAATAATAGAAAAAACTTGTTCATGTTCATGTAAAGTTCATTTTGTTTTTTTCTTTAGTAGGGTATTTTCTATAATATTTTTCTCACTGTTATCCTGAATAATTGTGAATTAGTGCTTATTTTTGGACTGTTTAATAATTTAATATCTTGAAAGGTGCTTTTAAATAGACATATATTATTTTCTTTGGCAAATTAGAAATACTAGTCTTCCATTTGTATGTAATACATATTTGTAAAAATGTACATCTTTTTGTATATGACTAAAATTTTTTTATTTATAGGTTCCAGATAATACTTGTAGACCTCTCTTGTATTTCCCTTATCACTTTAAAAAATAGATTTAAATGGCTTTGTGAATAAGCTTCTTAGCACTGCTCATATTTTGCAGAAACGATTTATCTGTTAAGGGATAGCTTATTTTAAGATTGAGTTTGTGGAATGTCATATATAACTTGGAAAAATTTATTACTGTTTTAAGATATCATTTAGAATTTTTTACAGATACTTTGAACCTAAAACATTGTGTTAAATATTGGCATTTAGAAAAATTCTTATTGTCTCTGTCCATTGTCATTTTAGTTTTTAAATCTGATCCATAATATTAAATTGGTTCATTTAACTTAAATTTATAAGTATTGAGGAACCCAAATGAATGGACATGAATCAGATCTTAGTAAAGGTTGACTTTGTGCATAAGCAGAATTCTTAAGTTGTAGTTAGGTCCATGTTTCTGTGCTGTACTCCACAATTCTGACACTGTACTAGAGCAGCTTTTAAAAGCATTTGACTATTAAGAACTAGAAGTGTATCAGCTTGAGTTAAGAAGAGGTAATTTAGCCCTGGCTGGTGTAGCTCAGCGGATTGAGCGCGGGCTGGGAACCAAAGGGTCCTGGTTCGATTCCCAGTCAGGGCACATGCCTGGGTTGCAGGCCAGGTCCCTGTGAGAGGCAACCATACATTGCTGTTTCTCTCCCTCTCTGTCTCCCTCCCTTCCCCTCTCTCTAAAAATAAATAAAAATAAAATCTTTAAAAAAGAATTAAAAAAAAGTAATTTAAAGAACCTAGGAGAGTGATTAAAAATGTTTTTTACAGACAAAATTAAATGTAAGAACAAAGAACTGAAGGGTAACATATTTGGTTATATAAAAATATTTTTCAGATCATTTTTAAGTGACTTAATGATATAAAATAAATTTCTAATCAAGAGAGGGTCTCTTCATATTTTAAAAATTGAGTGTGCACTTACTATGAGAAATGCATAATATGTTTTGAAGGCCAGCCTGAGGTATTTTTAATTGATCTTAATTCCAAGTATACATTTTTATTTTCTTAGAATTTTAGTTAATTTTAAAAATTTGTCCTATGTCAAAGCAACTAGTTTTTACATGGAATATTGGTTGTAATTACTTACATGGTAATTTGTTTAGGTGTAGTTTATTCTAGGAAAGAATAAGAATACATTTGATTTTCCTGAACTTATAATTTTATACACACATATATATGCAAACACATATATCACTGTTATGTCTTCCTTAGGCTGGTTTAGGGAGTATATTAAGTAAAAAGAATTAAAATAGTATCAGTACTAAATTAAATCTTATTTGTATTGCAAGAGAGCTAAATTATTATGGGAATGTAGGGTTACCATATTGTTTTCTGTTTGGGAGATAAAAAGTTATAAGAAAATTAAGTATAATATCAGTTAGGAATAGCTTGGTGTTTAAATAAGCTTTTGTTTTAAAAATGGACTTCATCACCCCCTTTTTATAGGCTATTCACTCTGTGGCTTGGCATCATGAAGGAAAACAATTTATTTGTAGTCATTCAGATGGCACCTTGACTATATGGAATGTGAGGTCCCCTGCTAAACCTGTACAGACAATCACTCCACATGGTAAGAATGTATCACTACCTAAATTCTGATGGGCAGGAAACTATTTTGTGTATGCATATGGGTTCGTTTTTCTGGGTTTGTTTTTTGGTGGGCGGGTATGATAAGAATGAGTCTCTAATTTTGATGGCATTAAAAATAATTACACATATAGAAGTAATATGTAATAATCATGTAATAGAATCTCAAATAATATTCGTAGATGAAATAGCATCTTTGAACTTTGAGAAAGTGAATGTTAAATTATCTTTTGAATATTGTTTCACTAGTACTTCAAAAGTAAATAACTTTGTGAGTGTACTATAGGACTGACTTTCAGCTTTAGTCATCTTAAAGTTATCAGTTTGCAAGTTGCTAATGAATATATAATAGTTTTTTGAAATACTTGGAATTCTGCAGAAGGAATTTTACACATTAGTGTTGAAGAACCCCCAATTACCTCAGGTTTGATGATTCACTAGGAAAATTCACAGGACTCAGCAAAAATGGTGCAAAGTGAAATCAGTAAATGGAAAAGGCATGTGGGGTAAAGTCTGGGGGGAACCATGCTCAAGTATCCGAGTCCTCTCCCAGTGGGCTCACACAGGATACGCTTAATTCCCATAGCAAAGTGTTAGTGCCACATGTCTGAAATGTTTTCTCCCAGTGAGGCTCACCTGAGTTCGGTTGTTCAGAGTTTTTATGGAGGCAGTTTGTAGGCACCTTCTGCTTCAGCATGTAACAAAATTCTGGACTCCCACAAGGAAGGCAGAGATTCATCGTAAACCATATTGTTTGTACAGACAGCTAGTCACAGGGAGCCACTCGACAGTCTCAAAGCCAACTTACCAGATGCTGACCAAGAGCTAAATTTTCAAGCCCACCTTTCCAGAGATAGTAGTCTCAGGCCTGCTGTGTTCACTCTTTTCTGCACAAGTAGTATTTACAAAACATAAAAGAAGCTTTTATTAGAGAATTTTTTAAAAACAGGTTATAAAGGCCTTTTGTGAGTTTTGAGGGGAGCGCAGGAATTTGTGTCTTTATTAATCTGCATTCTACAACCCCACCTTAAAAAGTTCTTACCCAGCAAATTCAGGGAAGTCACATTAATGAAACTGTTCTTTAAAATGGTAGTATGTTGAAGAATATCCTTGTAGCTATTGCTAATATTTCATTGCTTGCTTTAAAATATGGATGCCTACTTTTTAAAGAAATCAGTACATTCTGAAATATTGCAATGCAGAAATTAAACAGTAAAATTTAAAACTTATTTTATCTATCTGTGGCAGTATGGGCTTTTAGACTTGTCTGTTTTCTGGTAAAAATAATTCTTGAAGCCCAGTACTGTGATATACTTTACCATTGCCTTGTGGCAGCAGACATCTTTCTGGAAAAGTATGTATTTTAAATGTGCTACAGATCTATTTGTTCATGTGTCTAGGGGATAGCCCTTATCCATTTTTCCTTAGTACAGTTTTTTCTTCCTTCTCTTACTGCCTAGGTCCACAATCTTGGTAGCACCCCTGAGAATTCTCATAAATCTTAGGATCCCAATCCCACTGCAACCTAGTAATCCAGAAAACCAAAAAAGTAGATGATTAGTTTAGAAACCTGTTAGATCTGGAAGAAAATGAAACTAGTATTAAAAATGGTAAGAATATTTAGTATTAATTTTTCAGTTTTAAGCTTATCTAATTTTTCTTGTATTAACACAAAAATATTTTTTTAAACCATTTGAGAGGAAGTTGTCAAATTACTCCCCATTCACCCTCAAATATTCCAGTATCTCTTTCTTACACGCAAGGACATTTTCTTGTTTCACTACCATTTGCCTTTTTCAAAAGAGTCTATATATAAATTAGATTTAGTTGTCATGTTTCTTCAATTTTCTTCAACCTGGAACAGTTTTTTAAGCCTTTTCTTGAATTTCATAACTGACAGAATTTGAATATTACAGGTCAGTTATTGTATGAAATGTAACTCCCTTTGGTTTGTCTGATGTTTCATCATGGTCAGATTTAGGTTGCACGTTTTTGGCAGGACTATCCCAAAAGGATGGATGTGTTCTTTTTGTATCCTTTCAAGTGGAACTTGTGTTCAGTTTGCCCCGCACTGGTATGAACTTTTGATTAAGCTTCTACCTGCGAGGCCTCTCCATTGCAACAGTATTGTTTATTCTTTTGAAATTAATATGTATTTTTGATTTGTATTTGTAATCAATAAGTACTTTGATTTGAAGGAATACTTTGGGCCTATAAACATAGTATTCCTCATCAAACTTTACCTTCTGATTTTAGTATCTGATGATGTTTCTTGGCTGAATTGATTATTACTGTGTGGTTGCCAAATGGAGATTTCCTAGTTAATCTTGATCCTGTTTTTATACTGAGAACTTACCTCTTTGAGAGCCAACTTTTAGAGGTGGCGTAAATAAGTTTCTATAGAGTTTACAGTATCTTAGCAAAAAAGAGTCATTAGCTAAAATTATTTTTAAATAAAGAAGACAATGAATATTTATTTAATGTTTTTCAATATTAGAGTCCAAACAGAATGTAAGGAAAGAAAACTTTTTCTGTGACAGGTGTTAAAAGGTAGGATGGCATTTGTTGTACAGTATAGCAGTCTAAAAATGTAGATGACCAGAAGTTTTTATATTTATAAAATATGAAATATTTCCAATAGTAGTAATGTTTACTGCTAATTGCTAGTGGTAGGTAACCTACCAAAGTTAAATTTATATGGATCGCTGAGTTCATGGCAAAAGTAACGCATTTTTTTACATTAAAGTACAAAAATGTTTTGTACCATAATAAAGTATTATATGTGCCATGTTTGTTGTATATAGCTTTCAGTATACTAAATGTTTGATTTGATGGATCAAAATTTGGGTTTTTTTCCCTCATTACTATTACTAAATTTAGTTTTTTTCCTCAATAATTAAAATGTTGTCTCTTGCCCTTACTTTCTAGCAAGCAGTTATGGTAAATTATTTTAAAAGTGCTAGACTTTAAAAATTTTGCCCAGGTTGGGGTTTTTTGTTTTTTGTTTTCATGTTTAAACCCATTTAATGGTTATATATCTTATTCTTAAAAAACACTTGTGTTACCTTGATAACCAGGAACTGATTGTACTTTAAGATTCCTACCAGTATGATGTTTAGTGTTAAGAATACCTTAAGATGTCCCGAAGAATCTTTTTGGGAAACGTAATGCTACACCAGCCTGACGTGGAGCTTTGAAGCCAGTAGACTTGTGGTGGAGCACTGATTCCATCGTTTCTGGCTCTGTGACTTTGGGAAGTCAGTTCACTTCTGAAACTCAGCATTCTCGTTTAAACATGGAAGTACTAATTGAAATGAAAGTACCTGGAAATTGTGGTGTACTGTGTATGTGGTTACAGAAAATATAAATCTGGAAATGTTATTTACTTGGTAAGGCGGGACCAAAAGAGTTAGATTAGAGTAGTATTCTCCAAAGTGTACTTCATAAATACTAATTTTTAAAATATTTATTATTTATATTGGTTTGTATATTTAATACATTTATTTTATGTGGCTTTTCCCAGAGTTATCTGACTTTAGTATATTTTATTCACAGAACATCTTGTGCTTCTCTGGTGTTCCATAAAATAACTTAGAGAAGTGGCGGCCTAGTGCTGGAGCTGTAGTTGAATTATGAGACAGTTCTCCAGATCTGCTAGCTATGTTCAGTTGTTAGCCTTGGATGACATCCTTCACTGCTAAAGTTGTCGATAGTGGACTCTTACTCTGAGAGACTTAGCAGTTATTTAGATAGTGATGGTAAAATGACCAGTAAAGGAGAATGATTTGAATTCATTTAAGAATTTTCTCATATAATATAGGATAATTTTACTGTATGTATCAAAATGGTAGAGATAGTATTATTTTTTTCTGAAAGTCTCCATTTCTGTGTCTGAAATTACTCAACATGACTTTCTTTTAACCAAAACAGATAATAAAAAATCATAGCTCCCTTTACTATAGTTTTTTATGATTATCAAAGAACATTTCCTGGCAACCAGACAACCTGGAACATAATTCTAGCTTAGCTTTATATGAAAAACCTTGTGGAGATAATTACTGTTCTCTGGGACTTAGTTTTATCATCTGTAAAAAGGCAGGACTGAATGAGGTATAAAGCATGGTGCATATGAGGAAATTAAGCCAGATTTGGTCCCATATTGGTGGGTTGTAAATCTGTACTTATGTATGCAGAGTCTAGAAGGCAAGCTCTGCGTCTGTTTCCCTGCTGTGACAGACGGGCTTCCATTGTTTAGGAGGGAAGGAATTTGATAGTTCTGGCATGGCTCGCATGATGTCATCATGGTTAAGGGAGTTGCTGGCCCAAGGTCCCCCAGAATCTGCCCTGTAAATTTGCACGTGTGTGCTGTGTTGCAGAGTAGATTTGATTCTCATTCTCAAAGGAAATGGAGATGTTAGATGGGCAAAACTAATAGGTGTCCATTATAGGTAATGAGATTTTAAAATTTAGTTTCTACAGCTTTTTCATCAGTATAATCAATACATGTACTAAAGAACAAACCATGATTGGGGAACTTTTATTAAGTGTTGCTGAAGGACAAATAAAATCAAAGTTTACATAAAAGTCATTTTAATATTTTAAGGATGTGACTTACAAATAATTCTTTTAATCTCCTTTTAAGAATCACCCAAAGCATAACAATTCAATAAATAATAAAACCATACTTTAGTTCCTTATATAATTCATTGCAAAATTTACCCCAGTTTATATATTTGAAAGGACCTACCAAACTCCATACTCAAAATAACACTTTTATTTAAAGGCAAAGGATGTGGTCTAGCAGGAGAAAGAGAATGCAGGCAAGTGTTCTGACAGATGCCCCATACGCAAGCTCCCATGAATACTTGCATGCACACATGGATTGTGCCGAGATTCCTTGCTCCATCCACAAGATCTGACTTCTAGGAATGCAAAGAGAAACTCTCAAGGAGGACCTTTAAATGATCCAGGGGTGTCAAAGGGCCGAATGCAATTTCAGCTCCTTAACAGTTAAGGAGTAGTTACATTTATACAGTCCTAAAATTATTTCAGATAATCCATTCTCACCAGGCCAGTTAAGCCAGTTGCCAACCTTCCATGAAGCTACTACACTGGGATCACCAGGGAAGTTTGGGAAGCTTTGGACATTGAACAAGCACATCATAAATCCTACTGCCTTTAACCAAGACTCAAAATCAAATATATGTGTGTGTATCTAGTCCAGTTGTAAATCAGCTCTCTCACACTCATAAGGAAAGAATGCTCTTCATTTCAGACTAATATTATGAACAGTGTGATTCTTCAATTTGTATCATTTATTTCTTAGAACATCACTGTTCAGTAGAAATATAATGTGAATAATAATAAAAATTAGAATATATGTATAATTTTTAAATTTACTAGTAATAATAGTAAAAACAAACAGGTAAAATTACTTTTAATAATAAATTTTAATTAACTCCAAATATGGAAAATATTGTCACTTCAACATGTAATCAACATACAAAATTGAAGTATTTTATATTCTTTTTTGTACTCTTTGATATTAGTGTGCATTTTATACTTAAAACACATCTGAAATTGAGCTAGCTACATTTCAAGTGCTTAGAAGTCATGTGTGAGTGGCGGCTCCCATCCTGGACATCCAGCTCCAGACTAAGAACGTAACTGCTGCTTAACAGCTGTGTCTGTTAGAGAATGTGTTCTACATTCCAAACGCAAAATTAAAAACTTAGGAAGCACTTGTTTTTGTTAATGTTCCTCACTTGTTTTTAATACATCTTCATTCATTCATTCATTCAACAGACGTTTATTCATCACCTCCTATGTACCAGAATTTCAATACTGGATCTATACTACCCTTGAAGAACTCATAGTCCAGTGAATGAAAATGATCTATGAACTGACAACTATATTACATTATGATAAGTGCTGAATCTCACAAATTCAGGTTATATGAGCTTCATCATAAAGGATGAGTGGGGTGTTATGAGACAAAAAAAGAACATAAAAGGTCATTTTAGTCAGAAGGTGCGAGGACATAATAAAAAACACAGTGTTCTTGGAAAACTGCAAATAGTTTAATATGACCAGAGTTTAAACTTCCTGTGGGCACAAAGACAGAAACTCATACCAAGGCATGAATATACATCATATGCTAAAGAGTTTGACTTTCATAATGGGGACCTACCTTGTAAATGATTTACCATGAGAAGCATGGTAGTATATCAGGTGAGCTAGGGGTAGAATGGGTGGCCAGTTAGGGAGCCATTGCAGTAGTAAACAATAAATAAGGGAGAATTCATTTGTGACAGCAAATAGGAAGAACTGGATATACATGGATAAAATTTTGGAATTAGAATCAGTAGGACTTGGACCAGTTAATTTATTGTGGCCGGGTGGTTTATGGGAATGGGATGCAGGGCATAGTAAGAGACTAGAAGAAATCAGATGCGATGTGGAGGTTTTATAATTAACCTGAACTTTCAACAATTTACCAAGGTAATTCACAAGCACAGATGACACCTAGTGGTGAAATTTGGTGATCTTGTAAACTTCCTTTAAATAAAATCTTAGCTAGTGCCTTCGTAGTAGATTTGATTTAGAAAATGGTTAATCTTGGGTTACTGATGAATGAATTAACCTTTTCGGGAATATAAGCAATAATAAATGAAATAATTTATAAAACTTCAGTTTGAAAAAAACAGTATGCAGATCAAAATGACAAATTTCCAAGCAAGATTATAAAGAAAGATCACTGTAAATCTGCAACATTTTGATTTACAGAGATAATGAAATTACCCTGTTAGTATTCTAGCAGGGGGTGGGGAAAAGTTACTTATAAAGAAATAAAAATTAGACTGCTTTAAACGTTATTATAAGTTTAAATGCTAGACATAATACAGCAATATCAAAAGACATTGAGCAAAAGTTAAGAATATTGTACCTAGCCAAGTTTTATGCAAGATATATAATCTGAAACTTAAAAAAGGTCCAGAAAATGTAACACTTGATGTCATTCTTTAAAAATTGTTCTAGCCATTGAAAGTTTACCAGTGAATATTGAAATAAGTTAAATTGAGTTATATCTGAATCGTTTTACTTCATTAAAAATACAAACTAATTTTTTTAAATAAATGTAAAATTTGCATCTGTAATTGCAAATTATAACAATCTGATACTCCCATTTGAGCTTTGGGTGGTAGAAGATAAAGTCTGGTGCTGGCCTTCTTCAGAACAAACATTTGCACGCTTCACATGAAAGGCCCTGTGTCTCTGAATAGATGGAAATAGAGGTTGAAATTCTTATTTTGTTCCTTGTACAGCACGAGGGAAGATTTTTCAGACTTAAACCTCCTTTTCTCCCATAATTTTCTTTTTTTCCTCAACTCCTTCTTCCACTTCAACCACGTAATCTTCTCCCCTAGCAGTCCTTTCTAGTACCTTTTTCTGGCATTCTACTTGCCTGCATTACTAGTAACTTCTTGGTTCTTATATATTGGGATGACAGAGGTTCAAGATTCCACTGCACAGTCAGTTCTGTATAAAGAGGCAAAGAAATGATCCCCTAGGATCTTGCTTTTCTTAATCCACTGTACTTTGGGGAAGTCTCCCATGTTATCTGCCATAGCCTAATTCCTTCATTTTAGTGGCCCTGTAATAGCCAATTGCTTTTAACAGTTTTTCACAATTGATTCAACAATTCCAAATTAATGTGCATTCACTTTGTTTTCAGTTCTTGATCACTACTAATTATGCTGCTGTTACCATCCTGTACATTTTTCTTAGGAATTGGTTCTTTTGTACTTCTATTTTAATAAATGTTCTCAAACTGCTTTAAAAGAAAGCTGTATCCTTCACATTTCTACTTTCATGTATGAGTACCACTTTTTCAGTGTTCCTGCCAGCAGTAGGTGTTATATAGATCATTTAACTTTCTGCCATTTAAATTTTTTTAACTTCCTGTTTGCTCAAGGTCTCAAAGTCCTCCAGAGATGAGTGACTGGGATCTTGACCTCCTCCTTTTCCAGGTCTTTCCAGGTCACGTACACAGCCTTGCACATGTGTGCAGCCTCTTAGATCCCCAGGAATATGTCTAGTTCTTCAGGGTTTTATTTTAAATTCCTGCCCAGGCTCTTGCTTGTTTCAACTGAAATCACAGCGTTAGGCAGCTGGATATTGCCAGCAGATTGCTATTATTTCTGTGATGCCTGAGGGTAGGGCCTTTTGCCTCCCTGAGCTGATGTCTGTGTCAAGTGAAATTACCACACCTTGAGAATATAGTTTTCCAGGGATCTAGAAGTTGGGACAAAATATTGATTGTGCTCTAGGGAAACTGGTTTTAATAGAACTGCAAAAAAATTTCAGTCTTCTATGTTGGCTCATACCTTTTCTTATCTCTACCTGGACACCGAGCTGGGAGTGAAGGGGATGGGAAGAGCCCTTCGTCAAAATGTTCAGTCTTCCTTGTCTCTGAGGTGCGGTTATTTTTATTGGATAGACAGTGTTCCACTCCTTTTGTGAGCATTGTGGCTTTCGTTAATTTCTGGCATTTTGAAGTGTTTAACTTGTTTTGCTATTTCTTTTTTTGTGGGGAAGCGAGTTCACTGAGGTCCTTGCTGTGTCATTCTGGAAGTTAATCTCATTTCCTAGTTTCCTTAGCTATTCATAGGCATTGACTCCACAACGTGAATTTTTTAGGTCATTTTTTTAAGGTCATTTAAGGTCATTTTATTCAAGTCCAAGAAAAGCTATTGGGATTCTAATTATACATTACATTTGTAAGTTAATTTTGGAAGAATTGACTTTTTGGGAATGTAGGTGTTCTTGAAACATGACAAGACTGATAGACTTGATTATTTAAATGCATACATTTAAAAATGTTCAGTGTTTAAAAATTGCAAAGAATTTAATCACCAATGATATTAGGGAAATAGTAGACACAATTTTAAAGAGCTTTGAATGTTAAATTTATTTTTAAATATAGAGAAGATTATATACAAGCATGAGTAGAGGATATAAGCTATTTTTAAAAGAAGAAATACATATGACCAGTAAGCCTAAGAATATGAAGTGAATAAAAAATACAAATTAAAATAAGATAACTGTTCCACCCATCAAATTGGAAAAAAAAAAACTGTTTGGGTAAGGTGTGACAAAATACTTAACATTGCTGATGGAAGTATAAATTGGTTCAGTCCTTCTGGGATACAGTTCTACCGAGATGTCCTTTTTCTAGGAATTAATTCAAAGGAAAAATTATTAATTATTCACTCATTAAATGGTTATTGAGCACCCACTGTATGCCTAACAATGTTTGTCACCAGGTATGCATCAACAGAAAACACAGACACTTAAAAACCTTTGCTTTCATGGGATGTGCATTCTTGTTGGTGAGGCGAACAAACAGTGTAAAAGTGTATTAGAAGGAGATAGATACCATGAGAATGGGGAAACTGGGAGGGAAGACACATTTTGGGGTTAGAGGTGTATATTTGGGATCTAAAGAAAATACTCTTTGAATTGATTAATCTCTAACAAATGGGCATAGATGTCTTATTTTCTTTACATCTTTCAGAGTTGTTTCTACAGTGAGCATATAGAAATAGATTACAGAAATCAACAAACATTTTTAAAATAATCTGATATTTTTGACAGTATAAGTCCCTGACACATTTTATAGAGGTTGGTGTACTCTAGCAGCCTTCTAGATATGACAATGGATGAATTTTACTTTAGGAGAATAAATGTAAATGAATTTATTAGCATGGGGTTTAATTTTGTAGCCTGTCACACTTGGGTAAAAAGCTAATTTATATTTTTTTTTCAAATTTAGCTATGTTAAAACATGAATTCATTTAGCAAATTAAAATTTTATTTTGCTCATCTGCGATTAAGAATATTGAGAAGACTATCAATTTGTCTTACTAAAATTATATTGCATAAATGTTACAAAGTTATCTTTTTATTTGCTTTTCAGCACTGAATTTCCAGAAGTAAATTTACTTGATTATTTTAAATATTTTGTATTAACTACTCTATCAAAATCACTTTTATTGTTTCATGGTGGATTTCATTATATTTCACTTTCATTTTATAAACTATCAATGTAAGAATTTAGAGTAACTTAGAATTTTAGAATTTAATGCAGGAAAATATATTTTAGGAAAGCAGTTAAAGGATGGGAAGAAGCCAGAACCATGCAAACCTATCCTCAAGGTGGAATTCAAAACGACTAGATCTGGGTAAGATTTTACTTCGTTGCCAATATTCATTGTCTATGACTGCTCAAATAGCACTGAAGGCTGTTCTATCATTGTTTTTGAAGGCCTACTTTAGGAAGGTCTAGCCCAGTCTTCAACTTTATGTTTTATTTCACAAAATAACTAAAATTGGTAAATTTAGGATAAAATACTTCTAAGTTCTCTCTGTATTTAGCAGTTTTGCTATATATCCTGGAATGTTTGAATTATTTTCTTATCAAGCTTCATACATTCTGTTAGATTAGTCTTCAGTTAACATAGGGTTCATTCGCTAGTAAAAATTGTGAAGTAACAATGAAGAAAAAGTGATTTAAAAATTAACCTATTTATACTGTATATAAATTATGAAATTTTACATGTATTCTTCAAAAATTAAATCAGATAAGAATATTTGGCAATACCAAAAATAAGTACAGTTTAATATTAAAGGAAGTTAATTATATTTGAAGATATTGATTGTTTTTATTAATTGGTTATAAGAATTACATGGTTTTTACACTTTATATATCTTACATATATTTTTGTGTACACCAAGTGTTATATTTAAAATACAATTTAGGAAACAAATTTTTTTAATTTCTAAATGTTTCTTTTTTAAATTCCACATTCCTTTAAACTCTGAAGGAGTTCTTTTGTTTCTGTTCTAGTTTTCCAGAAAAAGTGTGTGGTTCTATTTACAATAGCTACGTAAGAGAGTGAACTTATATAGTACATATAGTCCAGTGGGTCTCAGATTGTGGGTCCTGGGCAGCAGCATTAGCTGGGAACTTCAATTAGCGATGCAGATTCTTGGTCTCTACACCAGACCTACGAAGTCAGAAGCTCTGTCTGGTGGTGGAGCCCAGCAGTCTGTGCTTTACTAGACTTACAGGTTGCACTTTAAAGTTTAGAGCAACTGGTATATTTTTTTGTATACCCGCTTATAACCACTGATTACTATAACTGGCCTGCTTCCCTTTTTAATCTATTTTTTAAATCTCAGTTAACTCAACCCTGTTCTCATTTGGCAAAAGACACTAGACTGAAGAATCATTAAGATTTATATTTTCCACCCGGCTAGTGTAGCTCAGTGGATTGAGCACGGGCTGGGAACCAAAAAAGATCCCGGTTCGATTCCCAGTCAGGGCACATGCCTGGGTTGCAGGCCAGGTCCCCAGTGAGGGCCATGTGAGAGGCAACCATACATTGCTCTTTCTCCCTCCCTTCTCTCTCTAAAAAATAAATAAATAAAATCTTTAAAAAAAAATCTTAATAAAAAAAAAAGATTTTTATTTTCCCCCCCTAGATCCTCTTTAGTCTTCCTCTGGGATCCAACAGATATACTGTGTTCAGACAATAGGTAGAATGAACTCCATGAGTAATAACATTGGTTTAATTTACTGTGGCATCCCTTACTGTGTGACCTTTGGCAGTTATTTGACTTCTTTGTGCTTCAGTTACCTAATTGATGACAGGAATATGATAATAAGTTAAAAGGTGGTTGTGATGAATTGAGGTAATTATGGATTTAAAACATTTCACACAGTGCCTGGCATGTAATAAACTTTCTATAAATGATTGCCCTTATTTTATTAGGAAACCTACTACTAGCAGTTTTTTTTTTTTTTCCCTTGCTATAGTTGTCCAGTGGCATAGGAATGTAAATAGTAAAAGCATGACAGGGGAGAAAAAAGAAAAAAAGCAGGGGGTGGGAGATGAGAAACAAAAACCTCAGTATTTATAATACAGCGTAAAATGAATTGTCTAAACATTTAAACTAACAGTTCTAATTATCTTTTGAATTATCTGTTCATTTTAACATATTGATTGGCAATAAAGGCAAAAATCCAGGGAAGATTTTTCCCCCTCTTTTTGTTCCCATTTTTACTCATATATGATGGTAATATTTATGAGTTCTGGTTTTCTTACAGAATAGCAGCAATACTTTTCCTTTCATAGGATCAGAAATGAAAAAAAGTCTCACTCTTTTGTATGCTTTTGTAGATTCTATAAAATAGATCAATAGGATTCCTTTCTTGTAGCAGTCTTCTCCAGCTTTCCAATTTTTTTTTTACCACCTGGGATAGGACATTCAGAAGTTGAATGGGTTCTTTTTCTCATTCCATGGCACCTTTCATTGACAAAAGTCCCCAGAATTCTGATGTGTAGCCAGCAGTGAGAACTAACCCCTCCCACCTAGAGCAGGTACATTAAGCAAGACAGCGCTCACCTTTTTCCTATCCCTAGCAAATGTCTTGGGCCGAGGCTAACTGAAGGTGTTCTGTTAGTTCCTCTTGACAAATCACCTAAGTTCATTAGAAGAGCCATCCTTCCCTCGTCGGGTTCTCCTGCATTTTCTTCTCTTTACCTAGAAATCATTCTAGGCAAGATTGCCTCTCATCCTTTATAAATTTCACTACTTTAAGGATGTCCTTTATAGCTACATTGACTGCCATTAACTAGGTTGTGTTCCCCAGTAGTATATTCTCAGAGCATGCTTTATTTTTCCTTTCTAGAACTTATACTTGTCATTAATGATGAACTTGTTTATTTAAAGCATATCCTCAGCTCACCTAAAGTATGGAACGTACTGTCTCACTTCTAATTGTCCAGTTCCTAGCATAGTGTTACTGAATGGAGGAAGAGACTGATAGGCTGGTGTGTAGAAAACATAGCCATAAGGAATTAGCTGTTCCCTGTTCATGATAAAAGCATAGTGTAACTCTGAGGCACAGGTCACCTCTGGCCAAAAAATGGAATCAAGATGTGTAACTTTTATTTTCTAATAAAATAAAGTGTATATTATACCAGGAAGGATTAGACATAGGGATCAGTGGCAATATCATTAATACAGCTTTTTACTAGCACTGTTATTAAAGATAATGGCAGTATTCTTTAAATGCCTGTTCCTTTAAAAAAAGTCAGAATGTAAATGTTAAGTCAGTTCTGTTGAAGTGTTGCCTTGAAAAATGAATGTGACTCAGGTGTCAAGTCCTGCAGGGAATGTTGCTTGCACACAGTGATTAAGGGAGTGAACTCCAAAGCCGGACCACCTGGGTCTCAGTCCTGCCTCAGCTCTTTACTCATTGTGCAATATTGGGCAAATGGACTGAGCTTTCTGTGCCTGTTTCTTCTTCTGTAAGATGAGAACAATAGTGTCTACTTCAAAGAGTTGTTACGAAGATTAAACAAAGCTTTATAAACCACTTGGAACATACTATTTAAATCAGCTGTCTCACATACTAGTTTCAAAATAGCGTTTGATAACCTCTAACAAACCTCTAAAATGTAGTTATTCTCTGACTTTGCATTCAGAAGCAGGTCTGTGAATGGCAAGGTTGACCAGACTTTATAATAGTTAGAGAACCTCACTAATATTCTTCTGTAGATTGAGAAATACTGTGATTTAGGGCAGTGATTTTTGTTTTTTTTTTTAGACATCAGGTAATGGTGATCTATTAGTGGGATTTGAAAATAATTTTGTTGGTTGTGACTACTGATTTTTAACTTATAGATTACAATAGGAAATAGCAGAGTGCAGTGTACATTTTAAGGGTAAGTATTGGTTCACGAAACTTTTGTTTAGTTGTGTACATTTATGTATCTGTATATTGTAATATGAAGTAAAATGCATTGCTTATGATGAGTCATAATAAGAATACTCAAAAGCCCCTGATTAGTAGAAATAACTTAGGTTTTTGATTGTCCTACTTGGGTCCAAATGCCAGTTCTTCCACTTTCTGTATTATCTTCAGCAAGTTGCTTGATCTCACTGACCCTCTCTCCTTACCTCAATGAAATAAGAACAGTAATTCCAACTTCATACTATCGTTGTGAAGAACTGAAAGAAATATAATGTGTTTGGCACATTGTGGGTGTTTGATTAAATTCTAGTTCCTTTTCTCCTCTACTTCTATACTTTCTTTTCACTAGTAGACTACATAAGAAGTTGTAGGCAGGGCCACGTTTTCTACAGGATGCAACTCTGGATGGGTTCAAGTGTTCAGATAGGTGCTCCATTGACCTCCTTGCAGTTCTGTACCATTAAAAGAGCTGGTTTCTCTCAAGAATTGGACCACCATTAAAGAATCAGTAGTTTGGGGGTAAGCATCTCTGTTAGGGAACCTAAAAGTATATATTATCATAATTCAGTTTGGTAATTTAGTCACTTTAGAGAATCATGACTACGAGATTCTCTCTTTTCATCGTCACACCTGCTATGGCAGCCTTTTCTGTGTGGAGCCAGACGGTGAATGTTTTAGGCTTTCCAGGCCATGTGTGTCTCGGTTGCAGTGATTCAGCTCTGCTCTTGTAGCCCATTAGCAGCCACAGACAATTCATAAGTGAAGGAATGCATCTGTGTTCCAATAAAACTTTATTTACAGATGCTGAAATTTGAATTTCATATGATTTTCATGTGCTACAAAAAACTATTCTTTTGTGTATTTTTTCTACTATTTAAAAATCTAGAAAGCACCCTGGCTGGTGTGGCTCAGTGTATTGACTGCCGGCCTGTGAAACAAGGGGCCGCTGGTTCGATTCCTACTCTAGGGCGTGTGCCTGGATTGCAAGCCAGGTCCCCAGTAGAGGGCACATGAGAGGCAACCACACATTGATGTTTCTCTCTCCCTCTTTCTCCCTCCCTTCCCCTCTCTAAAAATAAATAAATAAAATCTTTTTTAAAAGAGTTCTTTCTTTTTAAAAAAATCTAGAAAGTAGTTTGCAGCACATACAGAAATGGGGAGTCTACCATACCTTGATATGCACACACACTGTATGTGTTTAACTTTATCTTTAAGGAAAATTTTTGGGTTTTTGTATTTATTTCCCCCACCCTCTCTGGTGCCAGAGTGTGTTTTCAAGTGGTTTAGAATATAAGGTGATTTCTTAAGTTTTAATTTTATATGTTAACTAAAAGCTTAGGTAGATTGCCTATATAAGAATATGAAGCTCTGACTGGTATGGCTCAGTTGGTTAGGTGTCCTCCTGCAAAACCAGAGATCACCTGTTCCATTCCTAGTCAGGTCAGGGGTCAGAGCACAAGCCTACGGGAGTGTAGAAGAGGCAAGTGATCGATGTTTCTCTCACACATTGATGTTTCTCTCCCTCTCTCCTCCCTCCCTTCCCCTCTTTCTAAAAATAAAATCTTAAAAAAAAATCAAACGTGAATAAACACAGACTATAATAAAAGCACAGGGTACATTGGTGATATTCTGGTTCTGAAAATACCCAGGTCTGTTTTAATAACACCTGCAAACTTGTTACCCCTGAGGTTTCTTTACTGTTCCTGGGTCCTTGTTTCTAGTGAAAGAATCCTAACTTTCTGAAGCCCAAAGCTACCTTCTGCACAAAGATTGTTTTTGCCCCAAAACACATGCTCACTGTTGTAGTTTTTTTTTCTTTGCTGTAAATTGTTCTTTAATAACAACATCTGTTTAACATGCTGTACTTACAGTGTTCTAAGTGCTGTATACATATTAACTTATTTAATCTTAGCAACAGTCCTATGACGCAGGTATTAGTATCTCTGTCTTAACAGTTGAGAGCATTGAAGCAGAGAGGTTGAGTAACTTGCTCAAGGTCTTACAGCTCATAAGCTGAAGAGCCCAGGTTTAATTAAGGCTGTGCCTTTAACCACTCTACACTTCCTTTTTAATGAAACCTACTCTCTTCACATTAACCACCAGTCCCCAAGATCATACTTATACCTGCAGAACCCTCAGCAACAATTGCTTTGTTAAATTATCTGCTAAAAAACTGCAGATGAAGAAACTTTTCTCCAGTTCTTTCACAGATATGTTGACCACAAAGAACAGTGTGTTGGACTCCCAAGTTCAGTAACAGTCTTTACTTCAGTAAATGTTTGTTTAGTCCTCCTTTTTTCATACATGGAATCTCTGCTCACCTCTGTTCTCTTGCCACCAATGTATTAAAGTCAGCAAATATTTCATATTTATTCTCTCTCCTTCATTCCAATTCTTGCTAAGCCATAGCAACAAGAGAAACTCATTTAGACAGCATGCCTGGTTTCTGAAACAAAAGCAGTTTCCTTTTGTATTGTCCAAGCAATTCTTATATCCTTTCTTGACACGAAAATAGTATCTTATGTCTTGAACTCAAGACCCTTACTTAGATGGCTTGTTTTCCAAACACCAAGAAGAAAAAATATTAGTAGGGGAAGTGAACATCCATTGTTCGCTTACTGCATATCATATTCTGCTATGCAACGTGAATGCATTGTCTTTCATAATTCTCATAACAGCACTGTAGAATGGGTACTTTTATTGTCTTCATATAGATATTGAGTCATAGAGAGCTTAAGTTAAATTATCTTGTCCTAAGAAGTCACAGAGCCGGAATTTGATTCCAGGTTGTCTCCAGAGCTGGAGTTCTTAATTGGTACTGTGAACATTCTCACAGATAGTGTGGGCTAGGATAGAATCGTCCTAACGATTCACAAGTCACTCAGTTTGCTGAGCACAGGAGTGGCTTTAAAATTTCCTGGTTTATCTGATCTTAAAGTTAGCAATAACTAAATCATACTCAATATAAGTACTCCCACAAATGTGAACTGAGAGATCTATCTGTGCCTTTAACAGGCTGGATAACTTAATGCAGGTGACCCTAGCCACTCAGAGGACTAGAGAACTTCATAGAATACTTCTAGTGTACAGATTTAATTCTAAATTGATGAAGTCTAGATTACATTTTATGGTATCCCATTGGGTCATGATACTTGATCTTAACACTTGTTTAGGGAAAATCCACAAGATTTATATTTAATTGACCCAATGGGTAAACACCTCTTTGAGTTTTTAAGATTCTTAAAATTTCAAATGCCTCAGCGGGTAACCTTCACTGTTTTCATGTTAATATTACTGTGGTAGTCAGAAATTATCAGTAGCTTTAGAGACATACTTAAGACCCTTCTAGATGTATCTTATCTTCAGTCTCTCAAAACCATAACATTTTCTCCCAGTTTTATTCTTCAAACCTGATACTTAATTAGTTAGGGTAAGTTATCACTCACTTTCTTAATTTTAAGAGAACACTTGACTTGAAATTCTGTCACACATTTATGATATAGTTCACATAACGAGCAAACTAA